>JBBPDJ010000014.1:7923937-8019162 GCA_037974625.1 Cucumis cinereus
CCCCCCCCCCCCCCCCCCCCCCCCCCCCCCCCCCCCCCCCCCCCCCCCCCCCCCCCCCCCCCCCCCCCCCCTCCAAACCCTTTTGCCTAGAGCAAATTGCTCAACTTTAAAATCGGGAAGAATTTTTACCTAATAATATTGAAGATTTTAATATTGAGGGGGCCTCGAGCTCCTCTGACCCTTGGTAAATCTACCACTGCTATAAGGTATTGCTTAACTTAATAAAAATTTAATCATAACCTGCACCATAACTTGCACTAACTTCTTGTTGCTTAACTTAAATTTAGTTGTAACTTTGCATTGTTCTTTTTTTTTCTTTTTGATGATTCAATAGGGGAGAAATTAAGTCATTGAAGTCCCTATTATTTCTCTCGTACTAAAGGCTCCATAAAAAGTTTGGATAAATGCCTCCCCTAGGATTTTCTTCGCTTGCTGAAAAGGAGGACTTGCAACAACTGAGGAAAGATCGTGTAGATCGTTCAACATTGCCATTGAAAAACCAAAGACTTCTAACATAAAAAATCTGGATTTGAGATTTTGAACTTCTCTTGAATAAAGCACACCAAGGAGATATAGATTGATAAGGCATTTACCTTTGCCACAGATTATCCTTGTTTAGATTGATAAGGCATTTACCAAGTGTCTTTTTATCGAGGGAACCTATTTCGAGAGCTATCTTGATCTTATTATCTTTCATTCCATCTCAAAGCCAATTGACAATGAGAGGAACAACTCATCTATCTTATTAAGATTGTGCGGTCCCTTCATTTTATAATTTGGGATCCTTGACATACCCCCTCAAGATAATACTATCATTTTTATCTTATTAGAACGTCGTAGTCGGGTCTCAGAGTCGCAGGGGAATGTTGGGGCTATCAGTTGTTGAATTTGGGTTTCAATTCTTGGTCTGGGGCGTTACAGATGGTATCAGAGACGATCTCCCAATAGGATGTAATTCGAGGATGAACCAAGCGGAAGTTAGTGGGCATGTAACGCCCCCCTTTAGAGGGAGCATAGATGAACCGAAATCACATCCGAACGAGAGAGATCCTAAGGATGTGAATGTATATTGTATGGTTAAGAAAGACTTAAAAGAATTGAAAGTTACTATCTTACCAACATAGTGCATCTTCCATTTGGTGGCTCAATCAAAGGAACTCCAAAGTTAAGCGTGCTTAGCTTGGAATAAACCTATGTTGGGTGACTTCCAAGAAATTTTCCTAGGATGCATGAGAGAGGACAAAGCATGCTGAAAGGACCCGTGGTGGTTTGTGGGACAACTTTCACTTTTATAAGTCTTCAATACAAGCAAGGTCGACATAGCTGGGCGCAGGGGACATTGGGGAATGTCAGGGCCATCAGTTGCCGAATTTGAATTTTGAATCTTGAGCTTGGGACGTTACAACATTCTTGGATCGGATTCCATTTTTTTTTCTCCTTCTGGACTGAATGCCCATTTTTGATTCTTGAGAGCTGACTTTTAAATTATTGTCCTTGTACTTTACTTTTATTTTGATGGTTCATTGTTTCTTTGCAGTTGACCAGGGCTTATTTTGCTTTTCTGGAGGTTTTGTTCAGCAGTCATATTGTTTTTATTCTAAATCTTGACACGAGCACGTTCATGCATATAGCTGGTTCTCTTGAATCTGGCCTCAAAGGTCTGGATACAAATATCTCATCTCAGGTAAATGGTTGTGCATAGCTTTTCTTCCTACAATTGTCTCTTTTTTCCATTTATTGTTTATTTTCTATTTTTAGACATAAGAAACTAAACATTTCATTGAATTGCTGGCAAGAGATTATGGCGGAAAGTACGACAAATAAAGGATTAAATTTTGGAAGAATAAATGTGCCAAATTAAACTAATATCAAATGAAGAAAAATCAACTAAGTCTTGGAAAGAGAACACCGTGATGATTCTTTTTTTCTTTTGCCACGACTCATTTTTTCTTTTGCCACGACTCATCATGAAACTTCAATCTAGCAGATTCAAAACGATCAAATTATGAAATATGCTTGTCTTTGAAGATTTGGAGATTCCCTTCCATTACATAGCTTTGATCAAATTTTAAAAACACACACACAAACATAAACCACAAGAAATTCCAAAGGAGCAGTCTTTCCACCACTGTCCTTCCCATAAAAAAATCCACGTTAATCTATGAAATTCCAAACTCACCGAAGATGGAATTACAAAAATAAACATGTAGTGTAAAGGGATACTTGATAATGTTGAACGGCCTTCACAAGAAAGATTGAAGTGTTTCCATCTATCCAAGAATTGAGAAAGAACTTTATATTTTCCAACAAGGAAACCCTCAAATAGCTTTTATAACGCATATTCCCAATCAATGCACTAAGAATTAAAAATGGTGAAAGTGGATCATCTTGATATGAGATTAAAATTCTTCCTTTAGGTCTACTATTTATAATGCAGCCACAAAATAGAATCCACTGAATCCATGTTTCCCTAAAGTTTTTCAGTTTCAACACTTCTTCCAAAATGTTCTCAATCAACTATCAAATGACTACTCAATAAAATTAATTTTTCTTTCGTTTTCTTTTGGCTAACCACCATTTTCCACATTGCATACATGTACCTTGTGGTCTTTTAATTTCTGTTGCAGTGTGCATCGGCTGTTGATAACTTGGCAGCTTTCTATTTCAACAACATCACCATGGGAGAGGCTCCATCTTTACCTGCTGCGATTAACCTCGCTCGCCACATTGTAGATTGCCCCACTTTCTTTCCAGAAGTAAGAAACTTTCTTGTTATCATCCAGAAGAATTTTCAACTTTCTAGCATTGACTGTACAAATTTATTCAAGTCAAGAATGCTTCTTGGTTCTAGTTTCTATAGTTTCCTATATCAGGCTAACCGATAGGGTGTGAAGAAATAACTGAAATGGATCATAACCTAGTAGCTTTCAGTTTTTGCAACGGTAATTATCAGGTTATCTTTATTCATTAGTTTTTCTGATATCAAACATTATTATTAACTGTTACCTTGGAGAAATACTGTATTTTCTACTATTTCTGAAAATTCCCCATAATGGATAAATGTAATACAAGAGCATTTCTATCTAGGGAATTAATTATAAAGGAAATAACATTACAAATAATTAGAAGTTATAAATGACTGTACACAAATCTACATTAACTCGTTGACCTGAGCCCATTTGGTAGGGAGAATTCATAAGATAAATCTCAAGTGACAGCTTTTAATTGTGTTTAGTTTATCTAACCTGTTTGTGGGTTTGTTTCATTTGTAATCTTTAATATTTCTCTTCTGAGATACAAGAATATGTTTGTCACATTTGCAGATTTTAAAGACCCTTTTTGAGATCGTTTTATTCGAGGATTGTGGTAACCAATGGAGTCTTAGCAGACCGATGCTGAGCTTGATACTTATAAGTGAACAGGTATTATGGTTTATACTCTTTCCATTTATTAAATCTTAAAAGAAGTGTATGAATTGTTGGGTAGAGGAAAGTTTGTGACTAATAGCTTCCTTTGCTTCTTGCGTCTCATTTGAACAATTATATGTCAATTATGATTGTAGGTGACTTGTTTCTAATTTGTTATTTTAATAAGTAGAACTGCAATCAAGAATTACGCCATTTTTTATTTTCAGAAGTTTGCTTGGTTCTCTAATTCCCTCTCGACCCCTAATCCTCTGCATCCACCAAACAAACTGTTTTTAAAACTGCAAAGTATGTACTTCGCTTTTTTATTATCTTTCATCTATTTCATATTGTGTTCAAATGAAAAATTATATCATTGATTCATTGTTTTTTATTAGAAACATCAATTATCATAGAGTGAACAAAAGCTATAACAACTTAAAGAGGCATGGTAGAGTGAAATGGAGATCTTTCTGAGTCTTTTTTTTTTTTTTGGGTGTGGAAATGGATGATCAGTATTACCTAGAACATGACCTTTAAAACGATCACTTGTTTGCAGATGTTTACCGATTTGAAGACCCAGATCTTGGCTTCCCAGGCAAGTTGCCTATTCCCTTATTAAATTGAAATCCAATTGACTGGTGTTGATTAACGTTGAAGGAAATTACCTTTAAACTTAGACGTTAGGAGTGAATGCGTATAGAAAATAATGAAATGAAAGATTTTTGCTAAAAGTATTACAAAATTACCTTTTAGTACTTGCGTTTTGAGCTTATTTCAATCTATTCTCTGGGTTTCAAAATATTGCAATTTTACTTTTTAGATTTAAATTTTGATATTTGATCCCTAGGTCTCAAAATTCACTTTAACCTCGATTTTTCTTTAAATCCTCACTTTTAGTCTTTTGACTCTAATTTCTCTTAGTTGGTTTAGAATAACTATGAAGGTAAATTTTACATTTAGTCTTAGTAGTGATGAAAAAGAGTGAAACTTAGTTAATTATAATTCATATTTTAGGCTCCCATGTTAAAACCTGAGGACCAAAATGGGTCCCCCCCCCCCCCGTTTCCCTTTTTTTTCTCCCTTCCTATCTGAAGAATGTGCATGGTAACTTTAATTTCAGCTCTCTTTAATGTCCCCTTTTTTTAACACTCATTTGTTGTGTCAAAATGCAGGCAGTGGATCAACACCCGCGCCTTTCCCTCTGTTTTGAAAAACTAATGGCAGATGTCACGCGAAGCCTTGATTCAAAGAACAAGGACAAGTTCACTCAAAACCTGACTGTATTTAGGCATGAATTTCGTCTTAAGTAGTTTGGATTCCTTGTGACGTGATTTGACGATGAATTTTCTGCTCATGATATTCGTTCTCTTGGGGGAAGAGAAAAAACGTCGAGGGAAAAAAGAACAAAAAAAAACAAACCAAAAGAAATGAAAAGAACAAATTCTATCAGGTGATTGGAATGTGTCCTGATCAGAGCGTGCTTTCACAGTAGTAACTTTTGGCTGAAGACTGAGAAGCGCAGCGGATTACTTAATACTGCACAGGTCTCCACAGTGAGTAAAGGTATGTTTTTGTGTCCCCCAAATTATGATTTGTCTTTCATGTTTGTGCTGAATAAGGTTGGTATTAGTTGAATTAGAGATCTGAAATGGTAGTAACTTTTGGATATCTGAAAAAGGGTGGTTTGGAATTTAGTTTGGTTAAGTAGATGCTTATATTAGATCAATTCTTTTTAGACAACAGTTTTTCAGGTGTCTAGGGGGTGATGTAATGTACAATGATGTCTAATATTCTTTATACCTTGTTGATAATAGAAGAAAAGCAGATTTGTTTTTTTAGTTTTTTCTTTTCTGATAATGTTCTTTAGTTACTTCGTTCAACTGTTTTAGCAGTTTTGTCACAGAAACTGCATAAGTGTTTCTATAGTGCTTGAAGAATTTTTGTGTATTTTACTTGGTTGGTTATCGATTATGGTTGATATATGAACTACATTTCAAAGATTTATCTCCAAAAAAACTTTTTTGAAGGATTATTCATCTTCTTATTAACGGAGGGTATGTGCATTGGCATCAAATAATATGGGATGCATTGAATTTAGGGACATTATAAATATAGCATGATGAACCAAAATATACCAAAATTTCAGATTCTATCAACGATAGATTGTTAAAATTTTGCTATATTTTATAAATATTTTCAGCAGTTTTGCCGTTTACAATAATTTTTCTTGGATTTATGTCTCGATAACATTCTTACGTAATTAGTTGTTTGTTTGTGTTTTCTCATTTAGTTTTATTTTTCTATTGTAGAGTTCTAATTATTTTTTAAAAAATAATTACAAAACTCAAAGGAATTTTATTGTTTGTGTTATTATTATTAGAAAAATACTTGGATGGATTATGTGTAGTACCTATTTTTGTGCATCCTACCAGATTGTTCAATTATAACTTGTGTAGCAAATTCTTTTGACTTATTTTTTGAAATATTTTATTTTATTTTCAATGTGATGATGAAATGCATAAAGATGTGTGCTATCTAAAATGCACTTAACTATTACTCGGTAAGATGTTGTAGTTATTAAAATAATAGCTTTAATATAAAGTATATTTGCATTAGATTAATTTTTGTTTGAAAATGAAGAGTACGTTGCAACATATGGTACCCAGTTACTGAAATTAACACCGACAAAATTAAGCATAATAGTCCAGTTAGGTGTAATGTAGTGTTAATGTTTCATTTCAAATTTGGAGGATAGATCACTTTAAACAAAAATTTCTTTAAACCATAAAATTGTTACAAATATTTTAAAATATTATAAAATATTATGATCTATTTATTATTGAAACTGATAAATATTTATCAGCATTTGATAGTGATGGATGATGGTACTCTAACAGTATCCAACAAAGTCTATCATTAATAAACACCAGCATTTGACTATATTTGAAAAACATTTCTAATTTAAATTATGATATTGTTTATTCTGAATGATTTAATAAAATGTTTTAAGGAAAACAATGGTTCTAGAAGATGTTGGGTTAAATTTCTAATTTAACTTTGAAAAACACAGGATTAAAAGTTTTAGTTTTTCACAAACGTAGAGATCAAATTTCTAATTTAACTGATATGTATTTCAATTGAAATAAGAATGAAGGTAAGAGATAATTGGGGTGTGTTTGTGTATATATATATTTTAGCAAAAAGTTAAATTTACAAATAATATGAATGGACTATTTAGAAAGCAAATCCATGTAAAACAATTTTATGCAATATAATTACAAATCTACCATTCTTTGAAAGTATATGCAAGTTTAACACATTTTCAAAGTCTTGATTATCCACGATAGACCTATCACTACTTAAGGTTTAATAGTGATGGAACCTATCAATAACTGAGGTCTATCATAGATAAATTATATCAGTTTGTGATTGAAGTTTGTCAACGATAAACCTATTATTGATGTCTACAATGATAACCTATAACGAGTAGGACTGTATCTATGATAGACATATATTAAGAATACTTACATATTTGTTTACTATTATGTTTGCGATGTACCATAAATTTAACTATTATTTTGGTCTTCGTACTTTTGGGATCTATTCTATTTAGTCTCTCTCCTTTTCAATTTAGTTTTACTCGTATAGTTTGATTAAATCTTAAATTTAGTTCTTCAAAATTAAATAACTAAAATTAATTAAATATTTGGAAGTACATGAACAACTCAAAATGCATGTCAAAATGCGTAACCATCACCATATTGACAAAATATAAAATGGTGCAACTTCATTTACTATTGGGAGGTTGGGCTAAACTGTAACTTTGATCCTAAAATTTCGTTTTTTTTTTTTTTTTAATTTTTAAATCCAAGCTTGTATGATCTTTAGAACTGCATGCTCATTTATTTAAATTCAAATATATGTTTAACTAATTAGGGTAGAATGATGGTGCAACTTCATAACAAATAGTAACCTCTATCCTTGAGAAAGCAAGATTTGGATGCATTGTTGAGCAAGTAGTTTGTGACTTTGTGGGCACATTTCCTTATAAGGATGAGAATCCTAAATACTTGTTTATCGTTAGAATTTTCAAGACTCGTTCGGTAGAAAATTCATATTATGTTTTATATTTTCAAATTCACTGAGTTTAACTGATATGCGTCTGATAGAGAACTCAAATTTTGTTTCTGAAAATTATTTTCAGATTTTGTGTTCCAAACAGTGCAAATTCTAAAAACAACATTTTTATGTTTTCACTGTACCAAAAGTTTAAATTTTACATTTTAAAATCCAGAATTATATTAAATACCTTTAAAAGTATTTAGAAATATATTAAATCATGTTACAAACCTGATTCAAATGTTTAATATAATAGACATTATGTAGTGTTTTATAAATTATATAATATTACAAAATAATAATTATATAAATATCTTGGGCTAAATTACAAATTTGGTACGTGTAGTTAAAAAATATAATTTAGTTTTTATGGTTTATAATTTGAATTTAGTCTATTTGATTTGATAAAATTAAATAAAAAAAAACAGTACAATTCGTGGAGACTATTTATGAAGGTTTTTCAAATCATAAAGACTACATGAGGTTTCATCAAACTGTAGAGTCAACTTTTACTTTCTTCCAAACATAGAAACTATTTACAATTTATCCAATATTTTAAATATAAATTATATTCATAAATAAATTAATAATTGTTTTATACTAATTTTATGATTTTTAAGTATAAAGCATCAAAGTCATTTACACATTTTTAAAATTAAAATCGAATCGACCACCAAACATCAAAAACATAAAATAAAATGTTATCACTTTCATCTTTAATATCCTAGAGGTTGCACTAAGAGATGGTTAATCTCAACCCCTGGCAAATATAAAAACACAAAAGAAATAATTTTAAGAACCTTTTCAAAACGAAAATATATTTAAATTAATATAATACAAATTTTATTCAATACGTTAATTTGCTAAAATCCCAAATTGAGGCTTACTCCACCGAAAATTTTCCAATCATAAGCTTTTACATTTGTTTTTTACCAAAAAAAAACTAGTTGATATGTTTGCTCATGATAAAGCACCATACATCCATTTGAGAACATTGAAACAACTCTAATAATGGAACACTTTCTATAAATTATAATACATAAGATTCATCAGACGTTACAAAATCAATAGTTTATGTTACACCATGGCTTATGAATGGAATAAAAATTATGACAAATGAAACCAGAGCTCACTCGTTAGCCCATGGTTTAAATAGAACAAAAATGGGAACTAACAATAACTCAGACCGTAAAACGAAAATATAATATAGCACTCAAAATTTGGTGTCCTCCAGGGCAATAAATTTTTACCCGAGAGCAGCCCAGTTGTCTTTATGAAATCAGTCTCGAGTCTGATCTCACTTATGAACCACCAAGCAAATCCGGAGGAAGAGATCTTAAGCATGAGCATTGTTCAAATCAGGATGCTCCACTACTTAGTTGGAGAGTCATTTTTATGTTCATGGCTGCCAACTCTGCAGCCAAGTACTTGAAGACGTAAGGCATCGCTACTGTCTCCATACCTTTACTTGTTTTGCAAGCATGACATGTAACCCTTTTAGGAGCCTTCCCAGGGGGGAGCCCGCCTATTTCACGCACAGCACGCTTTGGGGGCTGGACGAAAGATGATGTTAGAATGCTGCCGCACAGTGAACATACATCAGCAATGTGATGATCAGAACATGTATGAAGCCTATCATGTAACAAGTATGATGCTCCATGTGCTAGCATCGAATCGCGTTCCATTTCACCAAAACGTATACCACCACCCTTTTTTCTACCTTTGATGGGTTGCCGAGTTACTTGATCCACGGTTCCAGTGGAACGAACCTGCTCATAGCAACACAAAACTGAATCAATGGTCCGTGATAACATCAGGCACTAAAAAATGCTCAAACTCAAAGCAAGAGAAAGGTCTCAAGCGCCAACACTTGACACAAACAGATCTCGTTGCATGCGTTGAATGAGAAAATAGATAATGATGCACTATTGAGATTTCGGATCCCTAGACGTTATAGATATCACAACACCGAAATCATTTATTAGTGTATAGTGGATCACAACACATTCCAATATTTTGTTAAATTTCACCATGGTTCTCATAACTAGATAAATGATAGTATGTAGTGTAGAAGATGCAAAAAATTCGGTTATTTAAAAAAGCTCTAGGCATGTAACACACTATTAGACATATACCACAATTCTAGATATAATTATACTTTGGTTTAATCACAAAATATTTTCATGCTTCGGCATTTCGACCAATTCTGACCCAAGCTGTCGCACTGCTTTAAAACGCTACCAAGGATACATGAAATGAAATGAAATGAAAGATTATAACAAAATATCTATCTTTCGAATAAAATGACGTCAATGTCACTGAATTGGCCAACAGTACTTCATTCTTCATAGAGTCAATAATGCTAAGACTTCAAAGCTAGTGTGAATAATAATAATAATAATTTAGCAACCGTAAATTAAAAAATGAGTTAAAAAAAAAAAGATCACCTGATATTTGTCAGAAACCATGTGCCGAAGACGTTGATAATATACCGGTCCAATAAAAATTTCACATGTTAGCTCTGTTCCATAAACTCCGCTGTACAATACCTCAAGACCATGGTAATTAAATCCCTTTTTAATTAACGTGGAGCCAAGTTCATCAACAAGTGTCTCCGCGTTTGTCTCTTCATCTCCAGCATTCGTTTTGTTTACAGAACTCCTAAACGGTGTTGCATTAACAAACTCTCCATTTAAAGATCCTCCCTGTAACAAGTAATTGAACTGTAACTACAGAAAAAACGGTTTAACAGGCATGCCAAAAGGAGCAATGAAACTTCGGCGAAATAATAATTTCTTTTCTTCCCAACAGGCAACAAAACATCCACCCTCCCTTTTTAACCATGAACCCCACCATATAAATCTCATATGGGAACCCCAGCTTTAGGCTGTTCCTTCTGGTTTCTCAATATATTTTCACGTTTCTTACAAATTAATTTTAAAAAAATTACTCCGTTTCTTGATATTGTTACCTTCGCGGCGACAGACTCCATCAACATTGCTATTGTCATTCTTGAAGGAAAAGCATGGGGATTGATAATCAAATCCGGGCGCATTCCTGTAGCTCCACAAAATGGCATATCAACATCTGGCCATAGCTGGGAGCAAACACCTTTCTGCCCATGTCTACTACTAAATTTATCTCCAATCATAGGATTCCGAGGGCGTCGGAAGCGTATATTCACCTGCTCAAAGAGAGAAAAAAGGAGAAGCAAAGAGCCTTCATCAGATTACTTTTTCACGGAAATAAAATTTGAATTGATTAAAAACATTGAACAAAGAGAACTGCGTATTTAATACAAACCCAAGGGGGTAAGAAGATAACAGAAAAATAAGACATCCCCTGCCAATGATCGTTGAATTTCTATTTATAGAAAATACTTTAAGAAAACGTGGGAATAAAAAAGAAGGATAAAATAAAATATCTACCCATACAGGCGCTTAATTCTCAAGATACTAACGTTTCAAAGGAGTGACAAAAGAGGTAAGATTGTCAAAAGCTTTGGTCAGACAAGCTTATAAAGGAAAGTAATTATATTTACAATATCAAGTTCACAAACGCAACTTCCCATAACCTGACTCAAACAAACATATGCCAAAAAGAAAAGAGTTGGCCATGAAGATCATGACATTGATACTTGATTCAAATTATCATTATCACTCACAAATGTTAATTAAGACAATATATAAAAACAAGAACAGTTAGAACTGCCTTGCTGTGATAATATTACTCACATGGGATCAAATGAGGCTCCCAAGTTGAGTCCACCACAACCCACTATAACAATTTATGTTCTGTTAACAATTCAGATAATAACCAAGAGATCCCTATTTACCTTTTGAGGGTTACTCTTATTCTTTACATCAACAGCCACATAATCAACAATAACAGCTTCTGAACCTTTAAGTTTCATGGTTCTGGTTGTGCCAGCCACCTCATCATAAATGCTACAATAAGGCTCATCTGGTTTTATCATCTGAATCTCATCATAAATTTTGTTAGCTATAAACCCAGGGAGAAAAACAAGATGGCAACACAGAAAATAAGGCTAACCTGACCAACATAAGGCAGCCCATCTGCATCTAAGATAGATCGGACAGATGTATCAATATTACTCCTCCTAAACATCTTCTGACTTCGACTTGATCTATTGCCCTGATCAGACAAGTCAATAGTTTCTGTCTGCCAAATTATCAGAGAGTGCATGAACAAAGGATTTAGTTTCAGCAAGTATGTGTTGTAACAGTTTAACAAATATTAGTCATGGGAAAAAAAACATGGAATGGGCACCCAGCATTTATCAATCAACTCCATCATTTAACAGAAATAATACATAAAACCATTTGTCAGCGTTGGAAATTTTATTACGTGTTTGTAAATAGTTGTCAAAATTTCGTTTACAGTCATTATTCTTATGCCTCTCTTCTATATTAGACGATCAAAGTTGCACGGTTTAATATATTAAAAGATTTTAATCATCTCAAGTTGAGATGGCATCAAAGTAAACGTACTAAACCCTCGCAACCTATAGAAACCCTACCCGCTGCCAACATTTATGAACCATAGCTGTTAACAGTACTTTCAAACCCTAACTGCCTTGCCATTGTCAGAACTCAACCATCCAATTTGAGAAGGAATTTGAATGTAGTAAAATCTACTAAATCTCTGAAAGTTTGGTTTGAATGGTTTAGAAAAGTTGTTCTAGTCATGGGTATCTGCAAATTTAACCAAATCCTAGTCATACCATATTTTATAAACAATCGGAGAAGTATAAGATCTTAATTTCAATTGTCTAAGCAGACGATATTATTTTTACAAGCAATGATAAAGGAGATGTGGTTAAACTCATAAAAAATCTTGCTACAGAATTTAAGATTAAGGATTTGATATCGTTAGAATATTTCTAAGGAATGGAATTCACAAGATCAAAGAAGGGAATCTTTGTATAACACGTAACATTACTCTAAGTGATTGAAGACTGTTTAACACCAATGCAAGGTTTCTTTCCAAGAAATTATGTGGTAGTGTCACATACAATTATTAGGCCAGAAGAAGGATTGCACTGTGCAGTAAATATTTTGTTCAAGTTTAAAGTTCTTAACTTCACAGTCTATAGTTTCACGCTCCTGATACTTTTTTGGTTGTTTGGGAAGTTAAGATCAGTAGGCGGGATTGAGTTACACCACACTTCAAGAAAGAAAACAATATAGCTTTCTCAATGAAATTACTTGATAAGAGAGCTCAATTTCACTATTAGATTACGCAGTTGCAGCATCAGTGATGGCAGCATCTAGAGACTGGAAGGATAGGAATTGAGGAAATACGAAAGAATGAAAAAGTTGAGTAACTGTATTATAGTGAGAGTTATGAAGACCACACTTTACATTTACCATAAGGCAAGCACATAATAAACAAACCTGATATATCTGTCCATGGAACATTCCACGCTCCACAGAGGACTTGTTCAAAATCATCGCATCCTCCATGTCATAACTACGTACATCATGAATAAAATAGATTGATTAGGACTATAAAAAAAATAAATCAACCCAATCTGAAAATTTTATCCAACAATCTGTATTTCTTACCCAGTATATGCCAACACTGCCACTATTGCATTTGTGCCCGTTGGATATTCATCAATGTTGTATTTCGTATATGTACTTGTACGAACAATAGGGGTTTGAGGAGTCTACAAACATTTCAAAGTAAGTTTGCACATTATTGCAAGCAACCAACCAAAAGCGTCAAACACGAAAGACGGGTAATAACTGAAAGTGCCTGAACATATCTAGTGTATTTCACATTTTGGCTCAAGTTACAAACAATCTAGTTATATCGACATCTTCTGCACTGTCATCAGCCCGGAAGATTGTGAAAGAATATAATGGATGTTAACCTCACTTTTAATCAACAAAACAAGTGATCCAACACCCTTGACCTCCGGTAATAAGATTTCATTTTCAGTTCCAGATTATGTTGGAGTCTCTTTTTATCAGAAATATTATCTTCTTTTATGAGAAATATTATGTTGAAATCTTCAAAGCCAACAATTCCAAAAGCTTTCATTTTGTTTGGATATGTTTAATCATTAGCCTCGTGCTTTAACAAATTTGCATCAAAGTTAAGGCAAAGTTTGGAGATCATAGGGGTTTTTTCCGAACAAATCAAATCTCAGATCCGTCTGTTTAGTGTTAGACCTTTGGTCAATCTCGCAGCATTTATATGAATTTCTCTCTTCAAGAATCTTCCGGATAACGATTACATGAATGTTGTATGAACTGGGAGATGTTTATTACTCCCCTTCCCTTGGTTTGTATGCGAATATGTTTCGCTCTTTTACTCCTATGTGGAGTTTGTATCTTTTGGGTATTAGTCTCATCAATAAAGAAACTCATCTCGTGTTAAAAAATAAATTAAAATAAATCGAGAAAGCATATACTATCAATATGTTAATTAAAATCATTATCCAATAACCATTGCTTGATGGAAAACAGAGAGATTTGGATGCTCTTGCTCTAATGAGAAATCATATTTACAAAAATAAACAAGATGGCAACAAACCTGAAGATGGTATAGCTTTTGATCTGCACGGTACCGAATAGCTTGCAGGGAGAATGCCATTGTTTGTTTTGCCATCTACACTCAGATTATCAAAAGTTAGAAGGACAAATACAAAAGAAACAAAATTTAAGAATGAAATAAAGCACAAGCACCTTGTGATATTAACAGGGTACATTTAGGTGTATTTTCTTAAAATTATATCATTTTAAATTCTTCCTGTTATTTTTAAATTTTATGAACTGCTTAGAAATACATCTTTCTACTCTTTACATGTAAAGAGCTATTTTTTAAACACAACTTCCATATAATCCATGAGGAGAAAACCTGGCATTGGTACATATTACGTGGGCTCTGATTGTGATCAGACCAAGGGGTAAGATTAGCAACCACACTGAGCATCCCAGTTGGATGGATTTCTTCATGTGTCGCGGGAAACTCATCTTTCCTCCCACCATCACCCCCATCAGGGCATTGTATTTCCATAAATACCTGTTTGAAAAAATAATGAGTCAGTTTTTTTTAGCTTGCTGGTTTGAACTGTCTATAATCTGTTCAAGTAATTTTTAAAATAGGTCTGAACCGTCTTTTAACCTGTTCAAATGGGCCAATGAGTTCAATATTCTGATTATCCTCAGGAGAGATTGAAAGATTTTTAACTGGTCGGACAAATCTAGAAGGAGATGTGAAAAGGTATAAACCAGGATATGCTCCACTTATACTCAAAGGTACATACCCAACTTCCAGATCGTCAGGAATCTGAAACATGACCAATAAGAATGAGAGAAATAGGGAGGAAAAACATGCAATAGCAGAAAAATGGACAACTACAAACCACGTGGGGAGATAAAACTTTTAATCGACGTAAATGAGCAACAATTTTCTCTACTTCATTGGATGATATATAACCAACGATGCGACCATCTAAAAGAACATTAAGAACATCAGGAGGACCCATGTGAACAAGCTTCGGTAGTGACGGTATCATTCCAACTGCAATTAGAACACTCAGAATAGATGTCCTTATTTTGAAAAAGTCTCGAACTTTTCCTTGAGAATTGAAGTATGACGTAATTCCTGAAAAAGACAAACGTAGAATCCAAATGAATTTTTCATTCACTCCGTTGCAAATATAGTGACTAGCCATTACACTACTAAATAGCAGTGCATAAGAACTTATCTGTGCAGCCAACACAAAAGTTTATAATGACAATAAAAGTACCAAAATGATTAATGAATTTTGGTAGAGCGAAACATCAAGTGTAATACTAACTATTATAATTTGTCAGCTAAGGCATACATGATGATGTTCATGTTTAAAACATTTCCCTTAATTTGTCTTATAATGTAAGTCTTGTGTTTTGCGATAGTCTATACTCATTATTGAGTCTGGTCAACTAACACATCCCTTGTGGGAGTGAAGTTGGCCCTAAATAGGGGACTCAAAACTCAGTTGAAGATAGTCCTGCAATTCCTCATCCCAATAAACCTAAGACGAGTATGGTCCTCAATGAAGGTAACAAAACAATCTTTTTCCCCCAAGATCATAACAAATGATTGTACAGTGATGAAAGAAAATTCAAGTTCCTGCACAGCAAATTCTTGTACACGGGCCACACCCACAGATATGTACAACAATTCACATATGGACACATCAGAGGAACAGCAAACTTACTGCAAGTGCTGGTTAAATGATTCAGCAAGCCGCATGGTTCACCATCAGGAGTGTGTACTGGACAAAGAAAACCCCAAGACCTGCACAATACCACATTATCAAAGCCAGAAACAATCATGGTACCACAAACTTATTAAATGGCATAGGAGCAACATACTCAGGTAGCAATTTCCGCACAGTTGTAGTGCGAAGTCCAGCAAAGGAAGCTCCACGATGAACAGCACGAAAATGAGACACAAAGCGCAAGAAATTAAGTCGCTCTGCCTGAACTGTAAAGCCTGCTCTCTAATGAAGTCAAATGTTCATATTTTAGCACGGCAACAGAATACTGAATGCATAAAATGTTTTTTTTTTCTTTTGGAAAAGGGTATCAAAATTTTCATCAAGAAAATGAAAAGAGACTAATGCTCCAAATTACAACATACAAGGAAAAAAAGAAACCTTAAACATAAAACCCTCCCAACTACGATCAATATTTTGAATGGAAACCTGCTGAAACTTTTGGAAAGAAAGCACCAGGGGAGGACTTCAATGCATAAAATATAAAAGAACACTTTTACAGTTACAGGAAATGGACCTTTAAATTTGTAAAATGAAACAAATTGTGCAGATGATTCAGCATAATTATAGGAAAAGTAAAGGGACCTTTTGGCCAAATGAGAATAAGAACCTCAATACCAATACCATTAGTCTAATAAGTCTTTTGGAGCAACCCCCCAACGCTAATATTCATTAATATTTCCAAAAAAATGTATTTCTGATATTTTCCGTCCAATTAACTGTAGATATCCAGTAATGACCTAAATTATGCACTTATTGGTTAAACTTAAAAATACCTTGGCATGGTTTTCTTCTCTTTGCAGCCAAAAATTAATGGAGAAATAAAACTCAAACAAAATAACCAAAATAAAAATCAAGCTGTATATCATTACTAACTCTGAATTCAAATTTAGTTTGCAAATAATAAATCTGGTTCAACAACTCAAACAAATTGCCTACCAAAAAAAAAAAAAAAAAGAACTCAATCAAACATTCAGAAAATACCAAACACCATATTGATATTACATGTTGTGTAACAAGTACATTCTTACCTGCTGCAGATCTAAGCCAGTTTGTGTAACGAGTCGTCCAGTTTTCAACATATTTTCAACAGCTGAACTAATCTGTTTTGATGGATTCTTGTCCATGACCTTCTTGACATGAGCTACTGATGATATAAAAGAGTTGAAACTTTCAGTAAAAAAAGAATATGTAACTACTGATATTGAATTTGGAGATAATTCCTTCTAATTAAATGTCATAAATTAATTTTAAAATTAAATATAAAACTAAAGTTTCTTTGGAACAAAAAAAAACAAGATTTCATTGATAAAAGAAAATATAGAATTAAAGCTACGAACTTTTTCTTTTGTTTTTTTAAGGAGAAAGGATGGTGTAAAAGAAGGTTTAAACTGAATTTGAAACACAAAACCAGCGGTATTCAAAGGTCCTCTTAGTTAGCTAAAGCGGATGTCTGTGTGTGTAAATCTCAAAGCATAGTATTTCCCATTCTGATAGAAATAGAGATGGCTGCATTCTTGATAAAGATTAAATTATCGGAATCAAGGAAAGACTAACACTAAAGAAGTTGATGGAGGTAATTATAACAATGCATTAAGAGCCAGTAAGTCAATAAAAGTTAATCTGACAAATAAAAGCGAACCTAGCATTTGAGAAAACTTACAGCTGCAGAATTCAAAATTTTTGCTGGGATTACTAATTTCATCTTCAAGAAGCTTTTTTGCCTTTTGCAACCAATCTTCCAGTTTCTCCTATAATTCATACAAACATCAGTGTTCTCTAACAAATAAACCTTTTTTCGTATATGTAGGAACTAACAAATAAACTCTCTCACAGAAAAAAAAAGGTTATAAAGGGGGCCAGCTATTTTTCTGATAAAAAATAGAATTATTATTAACACAGTCCAGCTATTAACACAACATAGAAATCACTCAAATAACTGAATCTATCAAATTATGTGTAGAGCCTGCTAGTATTTACACTACGTTTCTAGATAGCTGAGTTTCTCCAACCTCCTTGCAAAGAGAAATCACACACTTGCATATTGATTGAAAAGAACACGACTTTTTAGAAAGGAATCACATATTTTTGTTAGGAAAAGAGAAATTTTTTATCTTTCATGGAATATGACCTTTCCTTACGGCTACTCGATGTAGGCTTGGTAATAGTTATTAGGTAGGTCTACAAATAATATTTGGCCTAACTGGAGAAGCTTTTTGCAACCTCGTTGCCTTTGGGTAGGTTACATTACATGGCAATTGGCATCAGATACGAAGGCTATGAAGTACAAACTCAATTCATTGAGCATACAACAAAACAAAAAGAATTCATAGAGTATACAACAAAACAAAAAGAAATACTCGGAAAAAAAGGTCAGACGATTACACTGCAAAATATAGAAGATAGTTATAGAGATCAAACAGAAGATTAAACCCTAAATCCAAAACCATACATATAGAGATAAACAGAAGTATACCATCTAAAAGCAAAAGCTTGAGACTGATTGCAATTCAATCAAAATAAATTACGACATGATGCATATATCTCAATGAAGACGTGGTGTCGCCACTAGAAGACTGAAAAGTTTTCCACATTTAGTACCTAATGAAATAAAAGTTCAGCATTTTACCTTGAGATAAAGAGTAATTAGCTGACCAGGTAGCAGAACGTCCTGGTTCTGCAAGGAATCAGGGTTGTCAGGTACAGACGTCTGATCTATAAGGGAGAAAAGTTTCTGCGCCATAAAACTTGTCAAGGGGGAGAAAGCCACACGGGGAAAAAATATTGTCAGCAACATACCCAATAGAAAATCACAAAATGAATGTGCAAAAGAAAAAGAAGTCAACCAGTCCATTAAAATAAATCCAACTCTTTAGGACTCTTTTGGAATTAGGGGAAAAACAGATTAAAAAAAGTAATGGTAGCTCACATAAGCAGATTGAACTTGTCATAATTGTTGTCGAGGTGAACAAATATGTAGTCTTTAAGAACTGCATCTGCAACCTACAAAGAAGGATATAGAGCAATGACCAAATATAATGCTTTATGAATTGATCAAGCCCAAAGAAGTAGTTTATATAGTGACCAATGAATGTGTCATGAGTCAAAGTGTACTATATAACTCACAGTAGAGAATTTTTCTTTTCCCAGCCCCTCCATGACTGGCTGGAAGTGTTGTCCTAAATTTATAGTAAACTGAATTAGTATACATGGATAACAGACACAACTATAAAAATTTTGCATTTAAATTATATTGAGCTAATCACCTATATGATCTAGACATTGACGATGATCAAAAAGTGCCAGGTCTCGAACTTCATCAAGAATACTCTTTGCCCGTTCACCAACAAGCTGAGTTCCAACAGCACCCTTACTCTTTCCATGTTTATCACTATAACAGCTTGTCAGACTTGCATATATTTCATGGTCGGTTGTGTCAATTAGGGCCTGACAAAACAAAGTAAATATGGAATTCACTGTGCTATTCATGAAATTGAGATTTGAAAGAGAGATGGGATCAAAAGAAAAAACAATAATACATACACTGTTTTTTTTCTAATGAGAAACACAATATCTCAATGTTAAAATGAATCATACAAAAGCAAGGAGAAGGAATGAGCTTCCCAAGCAGGGAGGATTCCAAAAGCTTTTCAACCAAGCTAACAGAAAAGTAAGCCGAAAGCTTTAAATCAATTAATAAAATTTATAGTTTGTATTTTAGACGCTCTTTTTCCTTTTTATTTTGTATTGTCCATTTGTATTCTTTTGTGTATCTAAGTTTGTTTCTGAACTTTGTAGTCCCACCAAAATATTGACTCGCCTTACAATTGAACAACAAGATGATGAAAAGCATTAAAATATCAAAAGGAATGAGGAAAGTTATTGAACCTTTAGGACGACCCCTATGGGGAGCAAGTACTCCTTTCCCTGAACCCTGAAAAATTACGTTAAAAAAAATCCATTTAGCATCACAAATCTTGGTGAAATTTTAAATATGAGTATATATATCTGTTAAGCCATGCCTACAACCATTACCAAAATCCAAGTCTGGCACTTCCATTCCTAAGATAATATAATTTGACTGTAACTGAAGATTGATCTTCTCTTACGCACCTGGATTTGAGAATCAAAAATAAAACCTTGAGTTATACCTAAAAATTTAATGTAGATCCCACAAATCCACAGAAACAAAGAAGATAAAGGTGTTCATATTAATCAAAAGATACTAAGCAATTATAGGAGGGGGAGAAAACATCAACTAGAAAAGCCCCAGCAAAAGGTAAAACCACAGGATCATCTTGTAATTTCGATCTTACAAGAGATGCAAAAGAAAAATGACCTTCAATTTGGCTTCTCAAGAAAAGCTAATGGCTCATAGGTCTCAAGATTATAATTAATAGCATTTTTCTTCTATGCCAGACATTCATTTATTGACCAAGATCAGTTTTGTTGTTAAATCTTTCAATGTGGGATTGGTTTGATTTCATTAGAATTTGTTTTGAAGTGATGAAGGATGAATTTTGAATAAACAAGATTGTCTGTGTAGGTTGTACTCGTACATTTAAGTTCTTTATGCTTTGGGGTTTTTATTCTAACTGAATAAATAAATAAATAAATATTAAAATAAAAAAAATTAATATTAAAATTAAAATTTAAAAAACCAGGAAAGAAGTGTTCTACTGAAAGAAACTTATACTTTTCCTTTGTTGTAGCGTCAACTGACGATGTGCTAGGCATCAGTAAGAAACTTCAACTTTTCCAAAACATGAAACTAAGCATAGGGGAAAATTAAAAAGGAAACCAATTGTGTCAATCAATAAAATTACAATAAATAAATAAAAAGGAACCCTTAAAAAGCTCTTCGAATTATATGCACAAAATACAAAGAAAATAGAATAAAAAGGAGTAAAATTTTACACCAAAGCAAGTTAAAAACCAGATTGTACTATAACATGAATTCCCATGATATGCATTTTCTCCTTTATGTAACATTGTATCGTGAGCATTAGTCCCCTTTTATTTTGTCAATGAAAAGTTTTGTCGTGTTAAAAAAGCAAAAAAAACAAGAAAGAAAGCAACAAAAGAATTGTGAGCATGAACTACTGAAAGCACAAACTTGATTTAAGTAGAAAATGAAGAAAAAGAACCTTATAACCACTGCTTTATCAGTATAACCTTCCCGTCGATCAGAAAATGCATTCCTCACCATACTCATTGGCTGCAAAAAGAGTTATGACACTAAACAAAAGATATAGCAAATAATCTTTTTAAAATAACTTAGCAGGTCTAAGATAAAAAGGTAGCTCACTTACATAGTTTCGTTTGGGTGCTATCAAAAGCCGAACAACTCTCTCCAGCCCATTCATAACGAAATAACTACAACATAATTGAAATAATTAGGATAGTAACTTCACAAATTACATTGGAAGAATCAGCTGCCCCATTACAAAAAATGTGATGGTTTTTATTGTACTCCAAAAGCATCGGAAATAAAAAGAAAATGGTATTCAACATCCCACAAACACAAACCGAAAACTAATTGAGAAAATAACCAATCAAGATGGATGACATGATAACAAAGAAATCAAGAAAGCGTGGATTTTTTAGACAGTTCTTATGAGTTACTTTAAATCTTATTCACGGAGATAATGGAGAACCTCCACGAGTTTTTGTTGTTTAGACTTTAATGAAACAGTTTCTCTCCCATCAGAAAAATAAATTAAAAGCAAAATAAAATAAATCTCACTGCTTCATTCAACACTGACGAGGTACTTCAAAGAAAATTTCATTTTCTCACTGGTATGCCTTCCGTCAAAAGGGGAACCAATGTAATAGGATTATGGTAAATTAAGTTATATTGGTCAAATCCTTAATTGAATTGGATTAGGATTCCCTTTCTTTTGTTTATTAGGATTAGATAGTTTTTTAGGATAATTAAGAATAGGAATATTTGCTTTCCAACTATGCTCGTCGCCAAATAGCACATACCTAATTAAGGGAAGCTTTTAAATTCAAGAAGGGCAAAAAAAATTTTGAAGAATCATCCAAACATGGAGTTCTATGATGCTAGCAGAACGTTCAATACCAGAAAATACTCTCGTGCTTATGAAAAACGACCAAGAAAGGCATATGTCCATTCAAGAAAAGTTTCACTTCCCACTATAGTTATCCTAAACCTAGAAAAGTAGTCGGTATTTCCAACATCAATCTTAAAGCACCGGAAGAAATTAGAAAAGGAGTGGGGCCAATGTTCGTGGTCTCTTGGGGAAAAAAGAAAAGAAAGAACAAGGCCAGAATTTGGAACAATTTTCAAGAAGACGACAAGAATTTGAAAAGTCTAGAATTGCAAATATTGAGAGTAACACTCATGAAATTCAAGAACCCATCTATAGCAGTGAAACTGTGCAAGAAAGAATTGAAATAGAAAATATAGAAGATTTTGGGACTTATGAAGGAGTGATAAGCACACGTCTTTTTTTCAAAGGAGACTGTCTCCTTATTAATGAATAAAAACTCAAAGTACAAGAGATATATACAATGAGTACAAATAAAGAGACCTAGGGATCAGGAGACGCACCCAGACATCTCAACTAGGTTGACACCCCCTTAGCGTCCTCATCATGTCCATACAATACTATTTTTTTTTTAAACGGAGACAAACCTCTTTATTAAAAATAAAAGAGACTAATGCTCAAAGTACAAGAGTATTATACTAAGAGCAAAATAAGAAAAGACAATATCATCCAAACAAACTAAACAAAGATGAACTCGGGCAATACAAATATGAAAACAACCTACAAACGATCACAAAGGAGAAACAAAGAAAGAAACCAAAGCAACAGAGAATTGAAACATTAGCAAAGAGCTTAATACAAAGAAAATTTAAACACTTTGTCGAAAGGCGTCCACTTCATACTGAAATTTTGTATTCCAAATGCTTTAATTTGAAAGGAGTAGAGGAACACCAAGTAGAGGCAGTCGGCTGCTTCAAAACTATCCAAGCCAAACAATTCTTTGCTTAGAGTTCTTTGCCCTCCATGAAAATCATGAAAATCAAGAAAAAACATCCAAAAAGTTAGCTTTTAAGCTAACAACATCAATTAGAAGACTTTGCTCTCTCTCCCATGTGATAAAAGAACTTCTTAGAAAGACAAACAGAGGCTCAAAAACAGGGGAGGACTGCAATCAGCAGTTAAAGTATCAAACAAAAATCAGACCACAATCGACAACTATCGACTTTAAATGATCTGGGATTTCGCAAGACTGGGAATGAGAGCGAGTAACTGTGGACATCTTTTCAACTTTCGATTCTTCCTCGCATTGAAATAAAGCACTAAGATCGATTTCTAGAAGCTCAAAATGACCATGCCTCTCAAGTTCACTTAGGATTAAAGACTCTAGCCCCATCTATGTTTTCAGTTCTATTATGTAATTTTGGCTCTTTCTGGACATGATGAGGACGCTAAGGGGGTGTCAACCTAGTTGAGATGTCCCGGTGGGCCTACTGATCTGCAATCTTTGCTCTTTGTATACTTCTCATGTACTGAGAGCTTTGTCTCTTTATTATTATTATTTTTTAATAAAGAGATCTGTTTCCTTTGCAAAAATAATAATAATAATAATAACTCTCCGTTGTTGATGGACCCAACCCTAGACGCCATCCTCGAACCTAATCCTAGTCACACTTTTTGTAGGTCCTATTCGTCGTCGTCCAACTGCCCTAGATTGTTTGCCTCCACCAATCATCCTCGTTCGTGTTCTAGGCTTTTAGCAATTATCCTCATTCGCAAAACCAATACTCTCTCCTAGATGGTTGGTTTTTACCGTCGTTTGTTGTCGACGCTTCCTCTCAACACCACCTGCTTCCTTAGTCATTGTCTTCAATGTCAGTCGTTGCATGAGTTCTCAATAGTTTTTAGGATAACCTTTTTCCTACCCATTTGCTTTACTTGTTTAAGTCCATCTACCACCATTGTTATTCTCTTTTACCTTCAGTCCAGACCATTGGATTGCTGCTTTGGTTAGGTTTTCTCTATCTTTAAGTTGTCGTGCTTTGGTTCGATATTTTGATTGGTTTTAGTGAGGTTCATTTCTTTACGTAGTCTTGTGTCATTTATCAAAGCCAAGTTTTCATGAAGCATTTAGCAGTTGTTGAATTAACAAGAAGAATTTCAACATTCGGTTAATTCTTCATTGAAGATATGGACCTTAAGTTAACCATTCATCTCTCATCTCATCTTGTTTGGAACTTTGGTTTGAACATTCTTTGATTCTTTTTTCAGAGTTCTAAAAGCAAAGGAGGGATGCATTTGGTACCACTAGAATACATAAGGGGTGGCTAATTGAGTGCATCTTGAAGAGAAACAATCTAAAAGACGTGTGAAAGAAAGACAACTTTCAACTTTAACTTGCAATTTAACAATACAAGTTTTTTTTTTTTGGAAAAGGAAACCGGCCTCCTTAATGATAATATAAAGCTCAAATTTAACAATAAATGTTGTGCCACTTGAACAACATTTTTTTATATATTATAACTTATAAATAAATGAATCAACTGTCAATATAATACGAAGAGCAAAGGCATAGTGGAGTTACTTACCCACCCATTTCTGATGCCTCTTCATTGTAGGAGATCAACTTCTTGGGATCAAGACCTCTCAAGTGACAAAGCTTTGACTGAGCAAAAATACAGAAAGTAGATCAATGGCCAGGCAAAACTAGGGAAACAAAGATTACCCAAGTTTTAAGAAATTCATGCACTTGTTTGTTGATGCACTTAAGCTTTCTACCTGTTTCAATTCTACTAAAAGATCAGATTCCAATAGACCTAAGCAACTATGTGAGAGTTCCTTCTACATGGGGAAAAATAATTAAACATAATATTCTCTTGTTTTATATGAAACAGTGAAAATTATATTCATATTGACAAAAGGAAACAACTTAAGGGCAATGAGTAGAGAGAACACCTCCCAAAAAAGACTCACAGAAAAAAAAACTTCCAATTTCTAAATATAATGATTTAACAAAGGAAAAGAACAATGATACCACCATTCAGTAACAGAATTATAGAGGCAACATAGACAAATGAAACCAAACCATGGAACACAAACCTTCAGCATTATTGGGAATTGCCCAAAGTTAAACTTCTCTCTTATGACAGCTTTTTCGTCGTATTGAAAACAAACATCTGCCATGAACTTTCCGGTATATGAAATTTTAGCTTGCCTACACTGTTTGAGGTGAAAAACACATGGTCATCCATAAATCCATTAGAATCACACGTAGAGAAACCAAATGGAAAAGGAACAGAATAAATTCATAATTCAAACCATACTTCATAAGGAAGAAGAGCTTCCCGAATTGTTCTCAAACTGCGCTCCTTCTGTGGTGGGTATAACTCGGGCTTACCCAACCAAAGTGACACTATAGTCAAGAATAACATAATATACAATCACAATTTTAAATAAATAAAACCCGAAATTTTCACAACATGAATTATTTTAGGTCGAATAATTCCTAAATTAGTAAGTTCGACGGAAAGAACTCGCCAAGACACTGCATGATGCTTAATCAACAAGATACTACTCTGATGTTTAATCAACAAGATTCTACTCCGTTTCTGTTTCTTTTTCACTTGACTTTTCATACCTCCCTCCCCCCTGAACCGCAAGCTTCACAAGGATTTTATAGGAATCTTGCAACTACCTCTTCCAAAAAAAAAAATCCATGGATCTTCCATACCTTTCCTTCTTCAAATAAGAATGATCAACCATGACTTATTCTGTAAATCAGCTCTCTTGGAATCTCAATTGGAATTCTGGTATAAATCTGGATAGTTGCCTTCAATTCAATACATGTTTCTGATAAATCTAGATTCTCTTTGCATATTGAATGAAACCACCACTGCTAACTCCAAATGTCTCTGAAGATCCTCTTTCTCCGTGACATAAATGGTAGGCCTGTTTTGTAAAGGGGTATTGGGCCCCTTTTTTGGATCATCTGCTTTTGTTCTTAACCA
Organism: Cucumis cinereus; assembly: GCA_037974625.1. Classification (NCBI taxonomy): domain Eukaryota; kingdom Viridiplantae; phylum Streptophyta; class Magnoliopsida; order Cucurbitales; family Cucurbitaceae; genus Cucumis; species Cucumis cinereus. The sequence goes on from JBBPDJ010000014.1 coordinate 7,949,778, forward strand.
ACATTTGGCTGTTCTTCTTCTTTTCATCTCGTCTGCATTTTATCTTTTTCAATTGTGATCGTCCCCTCTCGTTTGGGCTTCTACTGTTATTTTTGGTGTTTCTCCTTGTGGTACTCTCTGGATTATTTTATTCATCAATGAAATGTTTCTTATCAGACAAAAAAAAAAAAGAAAAAAAAAATCAATGGTAGGCCTGTCAACTTAATCCTCCCCATATGAAGAAATCCATTTCAGTTCTCCATGGTTTTGAACAGACTGTTTTTCAAATTTAGATCCTCATCCAAGAAAAACTCAACGCTTGTTGTGTACTCCAAAGAAGGATGCCCAATTTTCTTCTTTCTCACAATTGATGTTTAATGTGTCAGAAAAATGTAGAGAACCACTCTCACTACTATCTTGGGTGCCTTTTCGCTTCAGATGTTGGGCAAAGTTGTTCTGCATTTATGAGATTAACTAAGATTTTTCTGAGGCCGCTAGTGAAGCTATCTTTCATCTAATGACAGGTTCACTTTAAATGCTCAAGCTGCTGCCTTGTCATCAATTTGGTGGCTGTGATTTTGGGGAGAATGTTGCATGAAAGAAATTAGAGGACCTTCAGAGATTGAATCAAAAAAGGAGGACTATTGGGAAGTTTACAAAATTATTCTTGTCTTCTTAGTGTTCCCTCGATAAGCTTTTTTCGTAATTAAGCTCCTATTTATTCATACTAATTCAATGCACCATCCAAAGGTACCACTATGTTTCTCCTCGATCTATAACTACGTTTCTACTATGAACATGCATCGTCCAAATATACTTGATGGGAAAATATATAAATTTATGGTAAGATACAACTACCAAAATCCATCATTGCACTCATTCATAAGCTCCAATTTCATAGCTTGCAAAGAGAGAAACACGTGTGAGAGATGTAACAGAGAGCTCCATCTACGTCTGCATCACTTCAGTCAATAATTAACGTTAACCGGATAAAATAATCAAAGGGGTGATGACATTCATCAAATTCATCAGTTTAAAGAGATAAAACAAAAGTAGTCAGCAAGAGGAGAAGACAATAAACATGCGGAAGCAATTAAACCCCAAAAAAATTAATAGTAACAATAATACTGAACTGAACTGAACCGGACACATTCAGAATATAACAAAACAAAGAAAACAAGCCATAAAGATTCATAATAAGGATATTTCTAAGCTTTTTGTTGGTGAATGAGTCGTAAATTTCGACGGGTTTGATGCTGTTCGTAAGTGTCTCCAATCCGGCATCGACGAGGTGATCAAACGATTCGATATGGTGTTTGAACAGCTCGCGCAACGCCTCATAGTCTTCGTTCTCGTTAAATTTCACCACCATCTTCTTCGCCGGCGTCGGAGTTTCTTCTTGCCTCCGTCCGAGCCAGCGACTGATTGAGAGAAGACAACGTTTATTCGGGCAGGCGCAGGGTTTAAGGGTTTTGGAGAGCCCGCCAATGAGGTATTTATAGAGACGGGACATTCAATTTTCTTTTTTTTTTTTTTTACTTTTTTACGTTTCTTTTTTACAATCCTTAATTTCTATATTATTCTTACGTTTTTATCAAACCTGTGTTAGTATTGCATTATGTACTATTTTGGATATGTTAAAGAGTTGATTTTGAAAACGGTAGATTCGCTTTTTTGGCATAAAAAGTATGTGATATTTTACTACATTTGCAAGGCAAGAGGTAGATAGATGATATGTACAAAAACTTGTATGTGCGTGCTTTATACCATCTTCATTAGCTTTAATTGATTTAATATTTAGTCTAAATTCACTTATATTGACACATTATACTTAACCTAGAAATCGAAAAGACAAAAAGTAAATTAAAAAATAAAAAACAGTATGGACAAGTGGGAGCCTAAATACATATAATTTCATATTTTGAATTTGTACTACCTATGGAATGAAATACCTATACTGTATTTAAAATTGTACTATCATGTATCTAATACTCAATTTAGTCTTACAGACATGAGTTTAATTGCTCAATCTCCTAAAAATAACTTAAACAGTGTTGACTATCTATTGAATTTGACTTGGTTTGTAGTGTCAGTCACTATAAATTGCAAGTATTACTTCATTGTGCAACTTGACTTGTTATGTGGTTGAAAAATGCGCGGACATATATACGCTAGGTTGTGTACGAGTTTTTTTAGTAGAAAAAAAATCTATAACTGTAAATAATCAAAGCGAACTTTCTTTATCTCTTTCATAACTTTATATATATATATATATATCTATATATGTGAGTGTCCAGACGCGCACCTCGAAAACTCGTAGGAAATTAATTTTTAGATAGGTCTTTTAGTTATTGACAATTTTACCACTAGGCAACTCATTGTGGTTAAATGATTACATAGTTATTTCAATTGTTTACATTTAAATAAAACTATAGAAGTGATCTTTTAAAAATCACAAGTTAATTCAAATGGGAATTCTACGGGTTCAAAACTTGGTTATTTATTTAACCTTCTAAATAAAACATTTTAAAAGGTGTGTATGTATATATGCGCACATATATATATATACATATATATACCTTCTAAATAAACCCTTATACGTATGTATAAGACGTGATTCTAAAGTTATTTCCATTTATAAACATCTAAAAACGTTATATCATCACGTTTTTAGAAGTTTTTGCCTTTCGATTGTTGTTTCTAGAAATTTGTCGTGTTATCCACTTTTAACCTATATCTAAATAAAATCATTTTTTAAAATACAAATCTTATCTTTCTTACTATTAGATTGCAAATTTAAATGGTTATTCAATACAATATGAAAAACTCACTTTGGAAATTGGGAAAAAACATTATTTAAATTGAACTCCTTATCAAATACAACCTTAGTCTCGACTTTATTTAAATACAATTAAAATCACTGCATTACAAACTAAAAAAGCAGGGTTGTTTTTAAATTGATCAAATTGAATGAAGATGTTTACAAATATAAACAATAGACATCGTCTCAGGTAGTTAAAATGTTGTTATATTTATAAATATTTTTAACAATAAAATAACTGTCCAACAATTATGGTCACGGTTCATGATCCAAAAATTATTTTAAAAAACAAATAATTTTGTGGAAAAAAATAAAACCTTATTTTTTATTGTAATCGAAAACACGTTTTGTTTCAATTTAAATTTTGGATTCAAATTTTAAAATTTGTATTTGGTTGTAAATTTTAAAATGTAATAGTATATTTTAGGTTCACAATTTTTTAAAATAAAATCTAAAAACAAACAACCTGTCGAAAATAGGTTATTTCAAGTGCTGTTTTTAAAATTCGTTTTTAAAAACATGTATATCAAAAGTTATTTTATTTATATTTTATATTTTAAAAAATATAAAAACAAAAATGAATCACACATCAAATTGAGGCTTATGTGTTTTAAGCTTTTGTTTAAGAAAACATATGTTCAAACCTACAAACTTTTACTATCAACCACCGCAACACACGAAGGTTCGATCCAAGCAAAAAATATAAAAATCGACCAATTTAGATTTCTCAAACCAGAAAATTATTTTAAACGATAAAACCTTCGAAAATATTTATAAATATAGTAAAATATTACGATTAATATTTGATAGATCACGACAAACTACTATCTATATCTATAATGACAGAGATAGATACTAATAATAATCTATTTTACTCTACTATGATTCATTATAGATGAATTATACTTTAATTTATTTTGCTACATTTGAAAATAGTTTATTTTTCTACTTTTGTTTTAAATGAAAATTAATATAACATCATGATTTATGATTTTATTTTCGCGACTATAATTCGATTTTATTTTTAACCATAATTTGATTTTTATACGATATTTCATCGCCAATACACGTACATATATTCTTCTTTTTGTTTCTTCCTTTTCCAAACTGCTTCCCTCCTCTCTCTCCCGGCTCACCTTCCAGATCACACCAGGTCTCTCTCTCTCTCTTCTCTCTTGTTAATTTTTTTTCTTTAATTTTTTCATTTATTGCGTGAGTATATATGGCAGCTCTTCGGTATAATATTTGTTCTGATTATCGGTGTTCTTTAGGAGGGAATTTCAGAGGTAGATCTGATGTACTTGGTGGTCGATCTCAATTACTCTCAAGATCATGATGGCCCTTGAACGCAAAGGTGTGTCTTTGCTTTCAATCCTTATTCGAACTGTTTTAAGTTTTGTCTCGACTGGTACTAGTTTTGTTTTATGATCCAATCAGTATAATTTTGTGCTGATTTACTCGCATTCCCTTTCTCATCATCCTCCAGTTCGAAGGGGGTTGTTCGACTTTGTCTCTAGCGATACCGAGTGCTAGTAATCTCTAATTTTGTATTGGGTTGTTGTTAATTTTGATTTTTAATTTTGTTGAGCTGAGGGTAGTTTATGATTGGAAATCGAGAAGTCAAGTGAAGAATTGATATGGGCATTTCCCTTTTGAGTTAACGTTAGTTCTTGGTGCTTTGTTGTAATGGAATCTAGAGATCAAATGGACGATTTGATAGAATAACAGAAATAGTTTCAGATTGGGTTTGTGAGCACCATATTCACAGCAGCGAGGAGTTTAGATAACAAGACCCATCACTCAAAACTTTTTCAGTTTAATACTTCTTTAATGTCTAAAGCATGAAAATTGGAAGGGTATAGATTGTGCTAACAGAGGAGGATCATCTGGATTTTTCTTCCGTCCTTTTTGGGTTATTTGAATCTTAGAAGGAAAATTAAAACTGGGGTTTTATTAGCTAGTTTGGAATTGAATCATCGGTGTTGAAAGAGGCATGAATGCAATTCTAACCATCTGACTAACGGGCACTTTGCAATTAGCCAATTCTCGCCAGTGCAATATTTTCAAGAGGATTAATGTGAAGCAATTGATAATTGTTGAGTTAAATGCTGAGTATCTTTAGTAAGTTAGCTACCTCAAGAAACATGATCTCTCCCTCTCCCTCTCCCGATCATCCATTCACCTTACCAGCTTCTTGAATATTCATAGCAACTGGGGATGAAAGAAGGGTCCTGAACGCTAGTCTAAGATAGATTATACATGTATGAAGTACCATTTGACACCATCTCTTTTAAAATATTTCCGATACTGTCAAGATCTTTCTAGTCACAAAAAGATGCATAAGTGTGCCAGTTCTCTCATTTTCAGGTGTTGTAGCCTTTGGATCACTTAAAGTTCACAGTGTAACGGGCTAATTTCTATTTGGATAAGTAACTTCAGCGATCTCATTTTAGAATCCTTTGGGACTTGATTGTTGCAGAGTTATTTATTTATATTTTTGGAGGCCAGGGGGTCAGAGAGAAGGGGGATGGGGGCAAAACCAACTCGAGGCATTCACCAGTCCTTGGAAATTCACCCTTGTTTTTTACCTTTCTATTTTTTACTGGGCATGTTAATTAGTCACTCTTGAGTGGATCAAGGAGTCCTCTACCAGTTCTTTCTTTACTGGTTGTATGGATTTTTACCCTGTATTTTCTATCATACTTCTGAAGGGGCATCATGCTTTTTAACTCCGGATTTCCTATATCAACTTACGTATTGACTTATAAAGACTTTTTAAATTTTTTTTTATTGATATTCGTGGGTGTCCGCGATGCTTATGTGCATCTCAACTAATTTCGCACGACAACCGTGTGACTCAACAACATTTGGGTGTCAAAGAAATTCGTAGGGTATTAAATCGTAGGTAGGTGGCCTCCATGGATTGAACTCATTATCCTTTAGTCCTTTGGCCTTTTTTTTAATGTTCCTACTACCACTAGGGTTGGCCATGATGGTTGACTTAAAAGATCAAGAACAAAAGTAATTTATTTTTCTTATTCCCTTTTTCTGTCATGTACCTTCTACTCATAAATTGTCTGGTTACTTTTCACAAGGACCAGGAACTGCCTGTAAGCAAACCTTTTTATGATAGTTTTGATAGAGTAGAGGCAATACACTGATGTTTTTAAAATCGTATAGATTAATTTCTCTGTCACTTACTTTAAAATCATATGAATTTTCCATATGTTTCTCATTAAAAGAAAATGTTAGACCTCCCATATTTCACACTTATAAAAGGATTGGTAGAAAGGGGATTGTGCTAGGAATGGACAACAAGGAGGACAAGAGAGAGAAATATACCTCCTGAGGGCCCACCAAGAGAGTAATATAAAAAGGGAATGTTTAGGGATTAGCAAAGTAGGTTTTATTTTGTGTAAAAGCTGCAGTAGCTTTTGGGAGAAGTTTCCAGCCTTCTCAAAGGAGCTGGTTTGTATGTTCTTGTTATTTCTTCTTCTTGTATCTTGCTTTATCTCTCGATATTAAGGCTGTGAACATTTGAAAGTTATCTTAATATATAATACAAAGTGCTGCCTCTGTTTTAGCCTTGTTTGTATAGTGTTTGGGTATTTTTCTAAGTTTCAGGACAAGGAGCGTAACAAGAACTCATATAGTGTAAGTTCTTTCATAATTTTCCATAGATTTAAGATTGTGTGGCTACACTGTAAAAATAGTTAGGTTGTATGGTAATGAAATTTTTTTTAGATGTATACGCTATTTTCTTTTTTTGGATAATGAACCACTTTTATTGACTGAATGAAATAATCCAAAGAGGTACAAAAGAGGCTCATCATGGGATTATAAAAGATTTCTCAAGTTTGCAACAAGGAAATTTAAACTAAAACTGTTAAAGGGATGTGCTCAGCTGACACACACCTCGACTAATAACATGGGTCAACCCGCCTGACCCTACAACATTTGGGTGTCAAGGAAACTCATAAGATATTACACCTAGGCAGGTGAACACCATAGATTGAACCCAAGGGCTCTTCTTTCTTTATAAAGGTCATGCTTCCCAAATTTACCACTAGGAAAACCCATGATAGTTGTTAAAGAGAACGTGTATCTTTACACCAAAAGAAGCATGGAAGGTTTGTAGATCTAAGATTTCCTTGGAGGATCTATCTTTGCCTTTGAACAGTCTAGCATTCCTTTCATGCCATTTTTTCCCCAAAATGGCAACGACCATATCATTCCACAGGGGAGACCCTTGGTATTTTTGAAGTACACAATTTATTTTCAAAGACCTCCTGGTTTCTTCCTTGGAAAACAATACCAAACTACGATTCTCCACAAAACCTTTACTTTTCTTTGAGGCTCCACCCATTTGAAACTCTGGGAAGCTACTCCATCACTGAATATGGCAGACACAAACTAAGAATTAATATTCTACAAGTTTCTTTGACATCCAAATATTGTAGGGTGAGGTAGGTTGTTCTATGAGATTAGCCGAAGTGCGCGCAAGCTGCCCAGACATTAACAAATATATACATATATATGTCTTTCTCACAAACCAAAATCTATCTCCTAATTTTTCATATGTTGAATGTGACCAATTTTTTAAAATCATACCATATTGATTTTTTGTAATTAAAATTATTTCTCATGGTACTTAACAATTCAACTAGATAAAAAAAGACATAACATTTTAAAAAATTGTAAATTAAAAGAATATTAATAATAGTTTTATTTTAGTCACTACATCTAAAACACAATAGAACTTTAGACTAATCCCACATCGTTCTCCTAGGGCTAGAACTATTATCGCTGTCCTCTAAGACGGGGTTCCTTGTCTTTATGTTGCTGAATCGACACCATTTCACTTTCAGTTTGATGTTGTCAGTTGCAAGTGATTCTAATTGTTTTTATCTCTTCTATTCTTCTTTGGTAGGTTGCAGTCTGATAATTGTTGTTAAAGTCATCACTACTCAAAATGTTTCTTTTCAAAAAAAAAAATAAAAAAAAAAGTCATCACTACTCAAGTCAATGAATTATAAAAAATTTAATATTTTCATTATTACTTAACACTCCCTTCACTTATGAGCTAGGAATTTTTTTTACTGCCCAGCAGATGGAAGTCAACAAAAATTGGGAGAAAAGATATTTCAGAGTTTCAAATTTCAATCACAAATCTATCATCATACCGTTTTAAATCGGTTTAAGTTGATGGGTTATGATAAACTTAAAACTTTTTACAACATCTCTAGATTTTTTTTTTTATTAATCTAGGTTGGAGTGCCTTTTATTTGATTCCTTCTCTTAGGTGATGGGAAATGCCTTGTCTGCTTGGCCATTGAGATGCTTTGGTTGGTGATATTAAATACATCTCTTTCACGTTGTATGTGAAAAAAACTCATGTAACATTTTTAGTGATTACAGAGGCAGAGCCATAAGCTTCTGAATTTGAATGTGATATCCTTGTTTTCCTCTGGAGACATCAATGGTCTTCTCATTTTTAATTCTCTTTTGGTTTTTGTCGTTCGTTGACCGAGGGAAACACTAGAGGTTGTCTTTGACTGGTGAGTTTAACTTTAGGCTTGGAAGGATGGATGTGTGTTTTTGGAGCCCTAGTCCGCTGGAGGGTTTCTCGTGTAAACTCTTTCTTTCGTATTTATTGAACCTTTATCCTAGTATTGAGTCAATATTTGATGCTCTATGGAGGATTAAGATATCGAAGAAGATTAAGTTCTTTACCTGGCAGATTTACATGGCTGTGGGGACGCTTTGGATCGACTCTTGAAAAAGATGACATCATTAATTGGGTCTTTTTGTTTATTCTTTGTTGGAAGGTGGAGGAAGACCTGGATCATCTCCTCTGGAGTCGGGTTCTCGTGTGTTCACCAAAGGCACATTAGGGATATGATTGGGGAGTTCCTTTTCCATTTGCCTTTTCGGGAGAAGGGTTGTTTTCTATGGCTTGCTGGGATGTGTGCCTTGTTATGAGATTTGTGGGGTGAGATGAACAATAGAGTCTTTAGAGGTGTGGAGAGGGAATCCTATCGCTGTTTGGTTTTTGGTGAGGTATCATGCTTCTTTTTGGGCAATTTCTAAAACTTTATAGAATTATTTCTTAGGTAGCATTTCTATTAGGTGAGGTTCCGTTCTGTAAGGGACCCATTTTTTGTAGGCTTGATTGTTTGTATGTTCTATATTCTTTCATTTTTTTTTTGGTTTTTCTCAATTCAATATTAAGCTCAATCTCATTGTGATTTCTTTTGCTTCTGTGTTTGCAGAAAGTATGCAGAGGAACTGTGAGGCCTCTATAAAATGCCTCCAGAATAATGGAATGCCATTCAGTCTGCAACATAGTGGAAATTCTGCTGATGGTTTCCAAGAACTTACAGATGAAATCAGTTGTCATGCCAACAATGATATTCCTGAAACAAACCACCCATTGGTTAACAATTTCATTGAACGTCCAAATGAATTTCACAATAAACCTGCTTATCAGCATAATTCTAGATCATGGCCAGCCTTCCACTTTGAATCTCAGAAGGTGCAGCAGTGCCAGATGAGTGCTTCTGATTGCCAGTTCTACTCTTTGCCAGTGGAGAACCGCTTCCAATATTTTCCTTTCAAAATGTTTGAACATAATTATTGCGATGCTCGGTTGCAAGAGTTCCAATATTTTGTGGTTATAGACTTTGAAGCAACCTGTGATAAAGATAGAAATCCCCATCCACAGGAGATAATTGAGTTCCCATCTGTCATTGTAAATAGTGTGACTGGCCATCTGGAAGCTTGCTTTCAGACTTATGTGCGCCCAACTTGCAATCAGCACTTGAGTGATTTCTGCAGGGATCTAACTGGCATTCAGCAAATTCAGGTTTGTTCAAAGCTTGGTTTTCTATTTCTTTGAATTAAATAATTACGTTTGGAGCATTATTGTATTTTGAGTATTAGATTCTTTTCATTCTATCAATGAAATGTCTCATGGTTAGTTATTTATTTTATTTATTTATTTATAAATATAAATATATATATATATATATATATATATATTTATTTATTTTCAAAATAAAATTACGCTGGGAGGTTGCATCTTGTTGCCATCGAACAAACATGGTGGTGCTATTGACTCTTACCAAGCTTATAAGATCCTTGTAATGACTCATCTTACAGCCATGTGGCCTACCTCTACCTATTATAGGGGTCTTCATAGGTTGGTTTATCTATGATATAGAGTTGAATTGAATCCTTGCTGAATCGTTGTGAGGCTAAAAAACGAGTAGACTGAGTTGCCAACTAATAGTTCAGTTGGTTCAGTGTAGCAGTAGCGGGAGGGCTCATTGTGTGGGCGAAAAGCAGTAAAATGATGATGGGCAAATAAAAACACACCCTAGTAGCCCCAAGTATGTTAACAAACGTAGTAGATCCAAGTATAAAAAGTATTTCTTTACCCCTATATTTTAGGTGGAAATCATAATAGTTATAAAAGTTCTTACATTGATTAATTTATATATTCACTATTTAAGCAAAATGCCAAGGAAGCTCGAGTTCTCCCTCTTATATAAGTTCCAAAGAGCTACAAAACGTATTTGTCAAAAGATGATAAAATGACTGTCTCCCAACATCCCTTAAAAGGAAAAACACTCTAGCTGCCAAAGGGCCTATGAGTCCACACAATCATATTCTCACGTAACAACCTCCTCTCTTCTTTCTTTTATTTCTCCGAGTATAGACTCGCTTGATTGGGGGTCTATCAAACATGTCCTGATCTTCCTGGATATTTGACACAACTGGTTGTTTGAAGCTAATATTAAATTTTTGAGAAGAAGACAGAAACACCATTTTGATGTTTCAAGAAGCCGTTTGGTTCACAATTTAATCCATTTTAAAATTATTATATGGATATACAAATGGAAAGCTACTTCTAGGGGCTCACATCAATCTATAATGTTTGATTTATTGTAGTGGCGTGGGACTTTTGGGAGGATTATTGTATTGACAATGCCTCTTTTTAGTGCTGTTTTCTCTGTCTTTTTTAATTTAGACCTTGTATTTTAGCCTTGGAAGGTCAATAATCAGTATTCGGAAGAATGCTAGGTTTTTCTTTTGGCTTGTTTCCTTTGGGAGGGATAAGATCACCGATTTCATCTAGAGATCTTCCTTCTTGGAGCTTAGTCTGCATTGGCGTGTGGTTTGAAAATAGGCGTTAGAAGATGTTGATTCCCTTGAAGGCACTTTGCTTTCCCTTGATATTTGAATAGGAAGATTTTGTTTCCCTTCCTTCCATATTGATTGCTATTTTTGTCATAAATATTTTCTTGGATGGAATATCTAAGGGAACTATCTGTTTCCATGAAACTGGACCTTTGGAGTGTTGCGAGAGTCATTCTGTTTCTTTAATAATTATACTTGCTTGTTTAGGGTTTAGGGTTAAACCCTAAACCCTAAACCCTATACAAATATCGAGATTTGGTTTAGGGAAGCTGCTGGACAGAGGCTGTTTGGCAGGAAAGGGAAGATCTTGTGGAATAGTTGTGTTCGTGCGCTTCTTTGGGGAATTTGGTTGGAAAGGAACAGCAGAATTTTTAAAGATAGTTTAAATTCTTTTGATTCTTTTTGGTCTGTGGTCCAAAACACAGCGTCTTGGTGGTGCTTAAATCACACAAATCTTTTTTGTAATTATACACTTTCCATGATTTTTAACAACTGGAAAGCTTTGTTGGTTTAGATGTCTTTTAGGAAGGGCCTCCTTGGCCCTTGCCTTTAAGTTGTTCGTTTCTAGTTCTTAATATATATATCTCTGTTTCTATTAAAAAAAATATATATAATTATACTTGCTTGTTGGTTTAGGACATTCTGATTTTTATCTTATCTCATTGCTATTTATAGGTGGACAGAGGTGTTACTCTCAATGAAGCTCTCCTCAGGCATGATAAATGGCTTGAAAAGAGGGGGATTAAGAATACAAATTTTGCGGTGGTAACTTGGTCAAACTGGGATTGCCGAGTCATGTTAGAGTCGGAATGCCGTTTCAAGAAGATTCGGAAGCCTCCATATTTCAACAGGTAAATGATCCTCATAGAAATTCTTTTGATATATGGCACAGATGATAACTAAAATCATATCACCTTGGCACTCACAAATTGGAAGTGCATGAGAGGAAACAAAAGTAAAAAAACTTCAAACTTACCAATACAAGACTAGAATTTCTTTGAGCATTAGACTCGTTCATTATAGCCAAATTCATTATTTCAATGAAAAGTCCTATTTCTGTTTCAAAAAAAGAAAAAAAAAAATGGAAGTGCACTAGGACATAAATCTCAGATAAATATCGGTTGTGCTGGAACTAATATAGTCTAGGTAGGAGTATCCCCACATTTGGAGCTTAAAATCTCGGATAAAAATGAACCAACCAGTTAATAATTGTGATAGCTTCATCCCCTAGCAATTTGCTAAGTCTAATTCTGACAGCTTTAGCTGAAGATGCAATTTTCCTTCTTCTCTAACTTGTCCTCGATGGCAACCAAGTGTTTGTTGTTTTCAATACCTTTAGAGGAAAAAAGTTCTTACATTTAGAGGGAAAGCACAATATTTTTGACTTAGTGGACTGGCATACGTATCTTCCTGTAGAGCAGTATTCCCTTTGGATTGGCTGTTGACAGGCAGTTCCATAATCTTTGAGTAAAAGATCATTACAATAAGAAATGTCATTTCTGAAAGATCATTACAATAAGAAACGACGTTGTCTGCATTCTAATACACTCCACGAATGAAGCTATATATGTTGTTACCACCATATGTTGGCACCCAAAACTTCACTTATAGATAAACACACTCCATGAATGAAGCATATACATGTTGTTACCACCATATGTTGGCACCCAAAACTTCACTTATAGATAAACATTAGCGTATTTACAAAAGAATTGTATTTCTATTTGGTACTGCAATGTAGTTCTTACTTCTCTTTTCTGATTCGATTGTAGATGGATCAACTTAAAAGTTCCATTTCGTGAGGTTTTTGGGGGAGCACGATGCAATCTAAAGGAAGCTGTTGAGATGGCAGGCTTAGATTGGGAAGGTCGTGCTCATTGTGGTCTTGATGATGCCAAGAACACTGCTCGTTTACTTGCCCTTATTATGCATAAAGGCTTCAGATTCTCCATCACCAATTCATTGATGTGGCAGACTACTGACTGTCCATTGCAATGGAAACAATCCCCCGAAACCGTGACATTCCCTCCGCAACCGCCAATGAAACCAAAGCCTGTGCACATTCCCATTGTCCAATACTTCCCCTACTGTTTCTGTGGGGTTAGAAGCAGCAGAGGTATGGTTCGCAAGCCAGGACCAAAGCAAGGGAGTTTCTTCTTTGGCTGTGGGAACTGGACTGCTACCAAGGGGGCACGTTGCCATTACTTCGAGTGGGCCTCTCCCTGATGAATGAAATGGTTTATGAATCTTCTTATTGAAGCGTTCACTAAATGAATTTATGTAAAGAAAAAAAAAAAAACACAAGAGTAAAAAGAAAAAAAAATGTATTGGAAGATATGAAGTTTGATTTCTGTCTCCTGGTAGAAGGTGCTTGGTGAGGTTCTGAGTCATACAGAATTAGATGAGTTGGTGGTTGAACTGTGAAATTATGCTCCTAAAAAAGAAGAAGAAGAAGAAGAAAAAAAAGTGGTGCAAGCTTTTTGGGAGCTTCCAACATGTAAAGTCTGACTTATTGACTGGAGAACCTATTGGGGTGTGAGTTGTGAAGAGATTATGGGTAGTTAGGATGGTGCTTTTATAATGATCGATCAGGCATGCTAAATTATCTGAATAATCTTTTGGATAGGTATGCTTTGCTTTCTATTTTTATTTTTAATCGTAATCTAAAGGCAATCAGTAGAATTGCTAATATCATTCCCCCCAATATTCTTACTTGGTTCTAATGTTAGTTGCCTTTTAGATATATCTATACATCCTTTTCTTCCATGATTATGTTTCTAATTTCACCAAAGATGGTAGGTTTTCATGTGTTTTTGAATGGCTCTTTTTATTAATTTTCAGTTATATGATTGATTAGGTGGTTTCATATGTTCTTTTACTTCAATCTTATTTTAGATGGGGAAAGTATGGACAACAATATTGTTTAACTTTTGGCTTTGCTTTGGGGTCTTCATGGTTTCAGGCTACCAAAGTTTTTGGTTTTGTTTTTTTAACTTGTTCAAAGAAGGTGAGGGGGTATTGAAAAAAATTATTTGTTGTTTAAAAGATTTATGGTTTTAATTGTAAGCTCTTGTGTTTTTATCATTTTGTTGTCTTTTTTAATAGAGTTTGTACTCCTTAGACCTTACACATTTATTTGTAATCAGTATGGTAGTCATTATATTAATGAAAAGTTGTTCTTGTAAAAAAAAAAGGAAAAAATACTCTTTTGGTCCATGAATTTTGGTGAATATGTGCATTTAGTTCCCGAGTTTTTAAATTAGTCATTTTAGTCCCTTAGTTTTCAAGAATAGGTTTAAAAAGTTTTTTTCAACAAATAAAATTATTAAATTTAATATAAAAAATTAAATTTAAGATTCTTTAATTTTTTTTTTCAAGAATAGGTCCAAAAGAATATTTTTTTCCAAAAAAACAATAATGTTAGACTTAATTGTGTTTGTAAATGGTTCTCCTTTCAATAGACAAGCTTTTAGATTGTGATGGGATGAAAAATGTAAAATTTTAAAAATACGACTATGGTTCTTAGATTGAAGATTCAAATCTACACATTACTGGTAGAAAAATATAGAAATAATCCGTCTAAAAGAATTATAGTAATTTAAAGACTATGATACAAATGATTAATTATGTCACATTATATAATAAAGACAGATGGATTATGCGAGGAAATGATCGTGGTAAAAAATATTAGCTACTTTTTAAAATAAATTTCTCCCATTTTAAATTATTTTTTTTAAAAAAATGAATATGCGTCATTTGTTAAAATAAAAGCAAAACACATAGCAAACAAGATTTCATTATCGTGTCAACTGCAAAATGAATGAAGTAAAAAACAATGAGGGTAAAAAAAAATGAGGGTGTACAATGTTTAAAATATCTATGTCGACAAAAATGTCAAGATCTCAAATTCACGAAAACGTCAATAAAACTATCAATAAATATTGTTTTTGAAAAATTTATAAAAACATAAAAGAAGTGTGCTTTTTTTAATATGACAAAATAAATCCAAATTAAATAATATATACCAAAATTTCATATTCTATTAATGATAGTATGATAAATATTGATAGATATGATAAATATTGATAGACATTCATAGCTCTTTATTTATTATTATATAAATATTTTTAACGGTTTTGTCATTTACAACTATTTTTTTAATTAATTATGTGTATATATATACATATATTTATGATTTTTTTGCTATCAAATTTAACTTCTTGTATGATATGTACCTATGAAAAAAGCGGGTAATTTCTGTTGACAGTTGATGCTCCAAGCTTTTCTTCTTCCTCTTCTTCTTCTTCAGTATCAATTTGTTTCAGAGTTTGTAGTTGTGGAGCTAAAAGATGAGCAATTTGAGGACAGTGTGTAGGCCTCATGCCATGTTTTCTTCCTTCATCTTTAGCAGCAGATGCCAATCTATGCCCACGGTTTCCTTTCGGAACCCTAATAACAAACGCCGGTTCTCACTTTTCTCTCCCACCTTCAATTCCGCGCCCTGCTTTTGTCCCTCCCAGAACTGGTTCCGTATCAATCAACGGAGAACGCTGGCCATGGCTTCAAATTGGGCTAACGAGAAATCTCCCTATGAAACTCTCGGTAACTTTCTTTTGCTTCTTTTTATAGCTCTTCTGGTTTTCGTTACGGAAATCTTCCGTTAGTACTTTTCGTGAAGAGATTTGATTGGGTAAATGGGACGAATACTGTCGTTATTGAATCTGGAATCTTTTGATTTTGTGATAACTGTTTTAGATGATTTCAAGGATATTGTTCTCAATCGTTTAGTATATCATGGAATGGTTTTGCTGTCTATTGACTGATTTGAAACTTTTTTCATTTGTTTTTCGATTAAATGAAAACAGAGTTAGAGAGGGATGCTGATGAAGAACAGATCAAAAGTTCCTATAGACGCTTGGCTAAATTTTATCATCCGGATGGTTTGCTCCTTGCTCAAGTGAAACAATTACGTAGTTTAAAGATTCGCATGAATGATTAAATTCATGAAGTTCTTCATGTCTTTAAAAAAAAGAGAAAATCCTGAGATATTCATCAATTTTGACAAGGAAGGAAAGACAACTCTGGAAATAAAATACTAGACCATCTAAGTTAATCACATATTAAACCATTTCTAAGCTGGATGGTAAGCCATATATACTCCTTTGTGTTGATACAAAATCATTTCCAGTCACTAAATTTATTGGAGTTGTGCATAAGAGCGATGAGGGGGTTATCAGCTCCCCCTCCCAAAACAAAATAAAATGAAAGAGATTGTTATTTATTTTTAGGTCTGATTTTAGATAGAAGGATCATGGCTTTTCAAGTTTTATTTTGTTTTATGGAAGTATTGTGATCATTTTTTTGCAAGTTCTTGCCGGTGCCGTGCTACGTGTTGATCAGTATTGCCTTTCGTACTACCCCACACCAAAAAACTAAAGAAAGCTTCCTTTCTTTGTCTGTGTTTGGTTAAATAACTTATTTCTGTAACTGTGAACTGGGTTCTTTTTTTTTCAAAGTGTATGATGGTAGAGGAACTCTTGAAGAAGGAGAAACAGCTGAAGCTAGATTCATCAAGATTCAAGCTGCTTATGAATTGCTCATAGACGATGAGAAGCGGAGGCAGTATGATGTAGATAATCGAGTTAATCCAATGAAGGTTTGATTTCACTTATTAAGTGAATTTTAACTTTAAATGAAGAGAGTGTAACTTCTTATTTGAGAATTTCATTTTGTAGAGAGTATTTGACTGTCGAATAAATCCTCATCTCAGGCATCTCAAGCATGGATGGAGTGGCTTATAAAAAAGCGCAAAGCATTTGATCAACGGGGCGACATGGCAATAGCGGCTTGGGCTGAACAACAGCAGCGTGCGATGAATCTAAGAGCTCGACGCCTTTCCCGATCAAAGGTGAAGAAAACTTTAATGCTAGGAAATACACTAGATTATGATTTTGATTTTCCAATCCCCAAAAAGGGACTTGGGGTCATTCTTATCTATCTCTACATTTGATATTTAAAAAGAAAAAAGAACTGAAGTCTGGGAATTTCGTTAAGAATGCACCTTGTTTATGAAGTGGTTGGTATTTCAGGTTGATCCAGACGAAGAGAGAAGATTACTGGCAAAAGAAAAGAAGGCGTCAATAGAGTACTTTAACAGCACACTGAAGAGACACACACTTATCTTGAAGAAGAGGGATTTAATGCGAAGAAAAGCAGAGGAGGAAAAGAAGAAGGTAATAAGCCAACTTTTAGCTGAGGAAGGCCTCGAGCTCGACACAGATGACGATGACAACCTGTAGATAGTACATTGAATTTATTGGCCTCAAAGAAAATGCTGCAAATAGCAATAGAAGAAACAGAAAGAGGAAGTCTAAAATACATTTTGTATTGTTGTACAGAAGAATTGTATATACTATTTAGTTTACAGTCTAAAAGAAAGAAAAATGATTCTTGCACATGAAAAGCATCCAACCCCCTCCCAAAAGAAAGAACTTCAATTATAAGTAGAA
This sequence comes from Cucumis cinereus, assembly GCA_037974625.1. Classification (NCBI taxonomy): domain Eukaryota; kingdom Viridiplantae; phylum Streptophyta; class Magnoliopsida; order Cucurbitales; family Cucurbitaceae; genus Cucumis; species Cucumis cinereus. Next base: position 7,967,289 of record JBBPDJ010000014.1, read on the forward strand.
TTTGATTATTGGAAAATATTCTTGATTTAGGGTTACTTTTGCAAAATTACTTTTTTAAGTTTGAAGGACTTGGGTCTTTCTTTTTTCTTGAAGAAGCATTTATAAAATATTTTCAACATAATAGTTTTTAGTAAGAAATGCTTGTAAGCATGATTGTTACATTTCAAAAAGATGTTTCGAAGTATATTAGAGAGAAAGGAAAACTACTGTTAAATGTTTACAAAATATTGCAAATTTCAAAAAGTTGTTTATGTCTATAATTGATAGAATCTAAAATTTTGTTATATTTTATAAATCTTTTTATTTATTATGCTATATTTGAAAATGACTTCTAGAAGAATCCTACCTTTCATTGTTAGGAGATGTGATGACCTAACTCCAACCATCAACGTTATCACTACCAAAGAAATACTTGCTCTATTTAAAAAGTGTTGGAAAGTCAATTTTAAAGATTAGATTTGGAAGAATTATTATAACGCTATTAGGTAATTCCACTACTATTTTTTGTTTATGAAAATTAAATTTACAAATACTACTTATACCTATAAACTTTTTTTTTCTTTGTTATCCAGTTTTCCACCAAACCAAGACAAGCTGTGAAAACTACAAAAGTAAATAAAAATTTGACTAGTGTTTTCTCGGTATAGAATTTGAGAAGTTTAAATTTCAACAACAAAAAATAGAGTCGTAAACGAGAGCATCCTTGAACTAACCTTGATTGAAAATAGACGGGAAGGAAGTTGGTTAAAAATTGGGTATCTAATTCAATCTCAAATGGAATATCCAACCAGCTAAGTTTGCTATTACAAAAAGTAACAGAAAAGGACACAAGGAACATGATTTTACTAACGCAACTATGTATGCCATGTCTCTAAAAGCCGCTTCAACTTTCACAAATCAGTGAAATAACAAGCTTTACATGAGAAACTGGAGGATCAAAACAATCTGTAAAAATTAGAACAATTGCATCTAAAGTTTCACACTATACTTTACGTCCGACAAACTTAAATAACTCAGGAGGAAGATTTGCTCTTCCACGCGAAGAGCAGAACCATGTAAACCAGGAAAGGAAAGTATAACCAAAAGATAAGGGACTTTCAATTTTGTACTCAATTACTCCTATGATCCACTGGCCCTTGAGACTTTGTGGTCGAAATTATCCATGTAAGCAGAATGCTTCTCGACAATATGTTTGACAATATGTTTCTCTACTTCGTCGCCAACCAGTTTCGGGTCACGCCGAACATGAATCTTTTCATTTGCAGTAACAAGAGTCACCTCCTCTTTCCGAGTCAAAAGTTCATTTGCAATGACCATATGCATCTTGTACTTTCTCAGAGCTGCATTAGCCTTCTCCAAGAGGATTTTTACATCAGTCTCTAGCTGTTGTTTAAGCAAAGGAGAGATTTTAGTGAAAATGAATAGAACCACAAATGGCTCTTAATTTTGATACAATGGCATTATTGTTGCAAAGCATCCTTGTTTCAGACATTTATATGGTATGGTATTAAACCATTATAGTATTCTTTTATGGGGGCAAAATAATGTTAGACCAGCCCGATAATCTTGGAGTTCTCAGGTTCGGTCACTACCAAAAAGAAAAGACGAAGGAAAAAACTAGTAATTGTCCATCCCCGACCTATAATATGGGACATAATATATCAGACAAGACTCAGCAAATGAACACTCCCCAAATCCTCTCCACCTAATAAGTATCTGTTGGGGAGAGAAAGGAATGAAGAGATTAATCACATACCTTCTCCATTATCCTTTCTTGACTTTTATCCAATGTAAGCTTCTTAATTGTCTTAGGAACCACAACCAAGATGTCCCTAAATCCATTCAACTGGCTTTTGACCAATTGATGTGCGGCAGTCATTTGTTAAAAGAAGAATGGTTCTTTGAAACTCCATTCCAGTCCTCCTATGGACCTATGGACAGTATTTTTAAATTTCAGATGGGGCTTTCATCTGTATCCCCTCATTGTTTTACTCCTTTATTTGTTTTTTTCTTTTTTTCTTTTTCTAGAGAGAGGAAGGGAGGGGGAATCTTTACATGTTTGAACATCAGTACATACCTTGAAGGATATACAGTATGACGTTGGAGCCCACTCACTCCTCAGCCCTGATAGCATTTTTGGCACCTGAACAAGTCGCATGTCTAAAGGCCCTGATCCTGACTGAATCTTGTGCTCTGCCTGAAATGGAAAGACTAAAATATTGGATGAAGGCACTAATCTAAAAGTAGTTTCATGTATGACTAAACCAATGAATGGACATTTGAGGACTGAGAATCACTATCATACAAATACAATATCAAACTCCCTGTTTTCTTAAACAAGGGAAAATTTTGAATTCATGATTATCGTTTGATCTCTGACATTGTATGTGAAATCTTAACAATTCAATGCCTAACCTTCCAAATACAAAGCTTAACCTTCTTGAAAATTTTTACCTTCCACGATGAGGCAAAGAGAGAGAAACTAATGGGAGAGGGTTATACCAAAAAAAGAAAAGAATATATATATACACAGGACCTCCTATTTTGATGTCATTTTAAATTCTCACTTTACTCAAAAACTTAAGTTGATAGAATGATAAATTTAATTATGTGAATACTTTATATTTTCTTGACAAAAACAAGATTTGAAATGCAAGTATGAACGCTACCATCCAGATCTCTCTCCATCTAATTTGTCAAACAGCTCAGAAATTAAGAGGAGAAGAATTAAAATCTCGTTTTATCTGATTCACGCTAAACCATTACCATGCTCTCCCATGGAACGTAAAAGTCAGAGACAGCTGCAGCAAGATAAAAAAGTGCATGGGGTCCAATACTCCTCATTGATATTGCAACCAGGTGCAACATCTGCAAGATTAGCAATAAGATTATGAAGGAAGAAAAAAAAAATGACGATAATGCATCAAGTGGCCAAATTTTGCCCAGTTAGTAGAGGCCATAAACTTAGAAAAAGAAAAAAATCTGGATCAAAAAGAATATTTAGCCACCTATGTTTGCATGCGCTTCATATGTTTCTACAAAAGGTTTTTGAAAGTATAAGCTAGATGCACTTGATTACTAAAAACAAAAGATTAATTACTTTTGTGTCTTTTCCATTGTGTTGTGGGAGCAGTATGTGAAAGTCTTTTTTCCTTTGTAAATATGACAAGTACATACAATTTTATTTATCTATTTCTAAATTCTAATGAAAGGTGATCGAGAGAACTATTTTCTTCCCTTGTGCTCTTGAGTTTGAAAAGCTTCATCCCTTCAAACTTCGAGGATTTAGAGTGATATTTTTACTTGTGAACACCACGATGCTTTCAACAATGCAACTTTGAGGTTGTGATTTAAAGACACTATAAGTTTTGACCGGTAATAAGGTACATGTTCTTTAATGACGAATCACTCCCACAGGTACCACACAAATATGGGCATAACAACCTGGTACACACGCACACAAAGGAAATTACCTGAAGATACTCAAAAATCGTTGTAAAAGGAAGTTTCAGAAGTGTGCCATCTGCTATTGCCTGCAATAGTCAAATTTCAAAATTTCCTAATCAGTGGTATTTCGTCATCAACTAAGCTAGATATGAGATAATAGTATAATACATGGGAAAGATAAAGAACAATTAGACTCTAAATTGAGTGATGATAATACTACTGAATAGTCCATACAGCATGGTGCTCACTGATTGCATTCTTCACTGCTTCCGAATAAGGCTGGCGTACTGAATGTTGAAATGAATATAAGTCATGAGCACCATGAATTGAAACAATCAATCAATAACATGAAAATTGAAGTGTTAGAAGATAAAGGTTACTTAACCTGGGCCCCAGGCAACACAAAACTTCTTCATAAAGTTTTCTGAATTATAAATCAATATCCAATTCAAAGTGATTGACAACTAGCATTGACGTTACTACAAGTGACAATATCATGTACTGAAGTGCTTTTAAGTTGAGCATTTTTTTTTTGCTATGAGCAAATGCACCTTTTAAGTATTATTATGTACCCACAGACTACGCAGGCAGTTAATTCCCCATCAAGAACATATGACACTGTTACTGTTACCAACAGGGTATGGATACGATAAACTTAAGGATAAAGAAAATCACAAACCTTGTATGCCCAACTCCTGAGTGAACTCAAAACACTCCAGAAACGGATCATCAGGGAGCAAACTGCAATATGGTTGACGGGTTCCCCTGATCACAGAACCACCAATTAGCCCAGGAGAGTATCAAGCCTAAACTTAGAATGATTATTACACCATGCGATTCCACCAAAGATAAGTGCGTACTTTCGATATAAGAAGATAACTGAATATCCAGCCTTCAGAAAGTACCTAAGAGTAATTAGCAAGATCAGTAAAAAAAGCAAACTCAATGTGTAGTCTCTAGTGTAACACATGTTGAAATGTAATGTCATTTACTCTGTGGATGCTGCACCTCTGTGACCTGAGCTGAAGTTGTCTATATAGCGAACACATCTTTGCTCTAAAGGAACTGTGGTGCCACCAGATGTCACACAAACAACTTTCCTGGCACTATGAGTTCCTATAATTCAAAGCAAAATTGATTAGGATGGTTTGTTTGTTTCCATTTACTAGGATGGTTTGTTAGGTAACATTACAACTCCTCAATTTAATAGGATGGTTTGTTTTTTTCCCATTTACTTCAAAATATAGTTTGTAATAGATCTGTAACTTTCCAGAATGTCAGGTAAATGTTAAAATACAGGCACTAGCAGGCTAGCAGATTGAGTAATCCCCAGTAGAATATTAGGGAATACCAACTAATCAAAACAAAGACACGCTCAAGAAATTAACGAAGAGAGAACTTACCAGCTTGTGGTGAATTCAATTCAACAAATTTTCTTAAATCTTTGCTGATATCCCCACTATTCCTCAAAGGGGGAGCTGAATCAAAAAATGATTTGATTTCAGCGTCTAGGGCCTCTTGCGCTTTCTGCAGTCCGTTTACATCCATTTGGGAAGGTCTTTAAAGACAACCACTATCTAAAACCACAGTATGAAGTCTGAATGCACAAAAAACAAAATTTCCGCACAAATATTTATATAGTAATAACAAAAATATAAATAAGTAAATAAATAATTGCGTCAGGAATTGCATGTAAGGAAGATGAAAAGGGAAATAAAACTTGCATGGTTAAGCAGATTTCTCCATAATCAATAATATACTTCATTAATGAATATATAAATAAAGTCGAGATGAACATCAATCAATGTACAATATCGAACTTTTAGAAGGAAAATTTCGCTTCAAACGGCAAATCTATTTTACGAGCTACACAAGACCAGACCGACCGACCTCAAGTTTGACGAACCCATTTTTTGTTCTCTGTTTCTCAGTTCTATATTATTTCTTCTTCGTTCCCAGATCGCCGGACCTATATCTATTGTTTTCTTCTAAAAGTGACGTAAATGACAGAAGTTTCAAACAAAAGCCCGAGATATGGGTAAGAAAATTAAATTCAAGAACCTAATTACAAGCTTTCAGCAACTGGATCTCATACCAGTAGAAAATTGCTTCAAACGTTCAGATATTAGGGTTTTTCCCCTATTCGAATCCTTTTCAATAATCGAAATGCATCTTGCTAACTGTTGTTGGTCGACACCGCTCGGTTTGGTGTTGTTACCGATTGTACTCCCTGCCGTCCGCTTGAATTTGAAAGTATTCTTTTTTCAAACTGATAATGGAATATCTGGCTCTACACTATTTTCATTCTCCCACCTACATTATATTATCTGCCTGTCTCTTTTATAGACTTGTCCAGTTCTCACTGCTCTCTCTATCGTGTTTTCTCTTTCTTCCTGCCATTTTTATCCTTAATTGCGATTCTTAAATATGGATTTGACCATTTAAACAGTTCAAACTTTGAGAGGAAAATTATCAAACGAACACAACCCAACTAATGAAAAATATCAAACTGAATACGTAGTCGACTTCAATGTCTATGAACTTCATGACAAATAATTCAGATACAAATCCAATCCCGACATTGAGAAGAATTAGACGTTTAGAATCTCATTGTTCAAATTACAACAGGAATGGGAAAGCTGTTGATAGATCTAGGGATTAAAGATCTGTAAACAATAGATCTTTTACTGAACATATTCATTCATTCCCATAATACATGATGGTGATGGCAGCGTCTCATGTTTTGATTTGTTGGAATAGAAAATGATGCTATGCAGATGCAGTTTGTAAAGTGTAGCATTTCAAGGTCACGGACATTCGACTTGTTTGGAATGACTTCCCAAATATTTTTAAGCATTTAGAAAGTGATCTGCTCATACCAAAAATGTTCAGACCATCGCTCAATTAATTAGTGTCAATCTACTTCTGCTAAGGAGAGAAAAATCCCCACAAGTACAGATTTAATAACGACCTGAAATCAACTCTCTCCATCTCTCAATTGATTAATGTCGGTGCAAAACTTGAGATGCAACATCGATTCTTGAGCATCAAAAAAAGATGCCCAAGACTAATTATATATAAACCTTGTCTTGTATGTGTATCCTTCTCGGATTTTCATCTTCATCCACATTCCCATTTGACTTCTTTCCATTGTGAAAACTTAAAAACGTAGAAACTTAGGACTCACTCATTTTCAATAGGCACATGCCTCCTCACTAAACTTAACCATGGCTGGATTTGCATCTTGGATGTAATCTCGAAATAGGAAAACCTGAGTATTAGTTGCAATGGGTCAGAAAGCCTAGTCTAGACGAGTACTCTTAGGAGGATATATACATAGTAATGCTCGATCAATCCGGCGTCTTAGAGATAGGAGGCTGGGAGGTATATATTAAAGTCTTCCTTGCAATGAAATAGCATAGCACGCACCTTAGCACCACATGCATTTTTTTAAACGTCATTTCATCCGGCAAGAAAGCTCCCCTTGAACTGTGGTGGTGATTCAGATGTCGTGCCTCGTCATCTGAATGAAGTCCCATCTATAGAAACCAAAGTTTGGCTGATTGCCACAAACGCAGGTCAGGTGTATCATGTCTGAACTGGACTCTTCATAATACAGAATTATCCTTCACTGCCTTAATCTTCATCTAATATTTTCATACAGGCTGTACTAGGAAAAAGGGAATCCCGACCATTTTCTTTTCTTGAGAGAGAGAGAACGGCCTTTATATGGTCATACAATAATATGCATTATATTCCATGAAGCAATACTCCAGCATCAAAATTGTCTGAACTTAAGACATTTCCAAGGTCGTTGCATGATTCAAGGTGCTGACTCTTGATGATATAGGAATGGAGCTGTCTTCTCACTTTCGAATCTGCCTTTTCGGCTAAGGCAGGGAGAAGTATTGATAAAGTGACTGAACTTGGTTGTATGCCTTCTACTAGCATTTGACAGAATAGTTCAACTGCCACTTTGTGCTGCATTATTCTCATAAGACCTGCAATCAAAGCATTCCAACAAACTACATTCCGGTTCTTTATTCTGCTAAATACTTGAATTGCCGAATCAATATTCTCACACTTTGAGTACATGTCAATTAGAGCACTTGAAATGATGTGGTTGTTTTCGAAATAATTCCTCAACATATATCCATGGATTTCCTTCCCTTTGTGCAACAAATTCAAGCTAGCACAAGCCGCCAGAACAGCAGTTATAGTGACGGTATTTGGTATGACCGGGAAAGCAATCACCTTGTTAAAAAGGGAGCCCGTGCATAGCATGGTCTGGCATAATTCTAGAGCTTCATAACTTAACCCAGATTGTTGAAATCCAGACACTAAAATATTTAAAGATATAACATTTGGCGCCAAATTTTCTTGCAACATATCAGATAGCAACTCATATGCTTCAACTTTCTGCCCATTTTTTGCATATCCAGATAGCAGTGTGTTGTAGGTTACAACATCAGGTTTTAGTCCATGATGCTGCATTGATCTAAAACGTTCTAACGCCTGGCTAGTTTTTCCCTGATTCACGTAAGTTGCAATAATTTCATTCCACAATGTAATGTTTTTCTTCTCTGCTTTGGCAAAAACTTCTTCAGCATGATCATCTTGTCCGCATTTCGAATACATATCAACTAATGATCCTTCGACGTAAATGTTTGTACCCAGCTCGCACTTAAGAGCATATGCATGAATAGCCCTGCCTAAACCTAGATCTCTCAACCCTGCACAAGCTGGTAGTATACTCGCAACAGTAACAGAATTTGGATTCTCAGGAAACAACAGCATATTAATAAATACATCCAAAGCATCTTTGAAATATCCATTTTGAACACAACCTGATATGACTCCGTTCCATGAATTAACCCTTGGTCTCAATCCTTCTTCTTGCATGGCTTCCAAGTATGTGAGAGCAGTATTAGTCTGTCCATATCGAGCAAACCCTGAGACCAGTGCATTCCAAGATATCAAATCAGGCTTCAACCCACAAGACTGCATGGAGTGAAATACTTCCATCGCCTCATTCAAAAGACCTTCTTCAATGTAGGCAGAGACAAGCGCAGTCCACGAAACCACATCTTTTTCACTCATCGAATCAAAAACATTGATCGAAAATCTCAAATCTCCACAATTGCCATAGAAATCCATAAGAGCATTCCCAATAACAATATCAGAGACCATCCTCTCCCTAATGGCATACCCATGAACCATTTTACCAGTCTTCACCATTTGTCTTCTGGAACATGCTTTAAGAATCGTGGGCACTAAGTATTTATCAGGTAGTATTCCATCATCAACCATCGTTCTGAATGCCGCAAAGAGCTCATTCCATTTCTCTGATCGACAATACGCCCTAATCAAAGCTGCATAGGCTGGCAGCGTTCTCTCAGGAATTTCATCGAACACCTTACTGTCACTATCCACGCACTTCACATCCTTGACATAAAACTTAGTCAGCTTCTTTCCAAACAAACTATTAACTCGACAAGCATTTAATTTAACAACCGGGACATTATGACCAAACAAAGCGAAACTACGAGGGATTGGGACATTAACACCTCCGCAATTACGATCCGTACGTTTAGCAATTGGAGAAAACTGACAATTGGGTCTATTGTGGGCCGATACCGCATTGAAATGCATCCTACAAGCTACATTCATGGAATTTCGAGAAAAGCTAGAACTGGGATAGAGGTCGAAGTGAAACTTGGGGAATGGTGGAAGGCGAGGAGAAGCATTATTTGAGGAAACAAAACCATCTACCGGAGTTGCCATAGTCAAAGGAAAAAACAGAGCAGGGGGGAAGAAAGCGTTGTGAGCTCAGAATTGAAAGATGTACCTATGTCTGCGTAGGAGCCATGGATGATGGAAAGCAGCAGGGAAAGAGATGGAACAATGGGGAATCTCGAATCAATACACTGAACTGCTGTGGAGCTTTTGCCACGTGATAGTTCAAAATGGGCTCGAAGGCCTGCCTGATCTCCCCTGATGATGGCTCCTACATTAATAAGGGGACGCTTGGTTGACGGGAAAACGCAATCTTGAGTTGAGTTGTTAAGGCCCGTTAATTCCTATTTTGTTTAATCTTCCCAAGTTTATTGAATTCAATGAACATGTGATTAACAATCTATTCGAACTGTGTTTTTTAAAACTATTTTTGAATTTTGTAATCTAGATCGTATAAGTTTTAAAAATATTTTTATATTTTTATTGTATCTAAAATTTGAATTTTATATTTTAAAAAGTATAAATATATTAAATACATATAAAAACATTTAAAAGTATAATACGTCAGGTTATAAATTCAATTTATTCTTTTAATATAATACATATTATATAATGTATTTTAAATTGTATCATAATTATTATAAATTTTCAGGTTGAATTACAAATTTGGTCCCTATGGTTTTAAAAGAATTTAGTCATTTTAGTTTGATAAAATCATAGAAAACAGTCTTGCTCGTAGGGGCTATTTATGAAGATTGTTAAATCATAAGAACTATATATGATGTTTTATCAAACTATAGACTGAACTTTAACTTTCTACAAACAATAGGGACTAAAATTGCAAGCTATCCAATCTTTTAAACATTAATTATATTCATAAATAATTTAATAATAGCTTATTGACAACTCAATGGATAAGTAAAACTAGTTTTATAATTTATAAATACATAGAATTAAACACGTTTATACATTTTTAAAAAAAACTGGAAACCAATTTTTTAATCTGCTACTAAACACATATCTGAAAACATAAAAATACATAAATACAACTCTACCATTGTTTCAAATTTCTGTTTTCAGATTTTCTACTAGCCCTAAGTTAACAAATAAGTGAGATAAACTCTTTAATTATTGATGATCCAAAACGTGAATAAGATTTTTTTTACCCATACAACTAAATCTTCCAAATTATCCAAGTTGCCAAACAACCCCTGAAGTTTCATTCTTTCCGTGTAAGTTTAAACCCTTACTTTGAAATTTTAAATTTATTTAACGAGAACTTTAGAAGATTCCCTATTTGCCTCTTTTAAATTCAAAATTGTCGTATGATTATTCAAAATTGTCGCATGAAATTAATCATATACACGATTAATGAGAAATCTAACTATTAACTATTTAATTAGCCAACATGACCTTAGCTCGACATCAATATACATTGAGAATCAAAAGGTATATAGTTCAAATTTTTACCACTAAAGTTCAAGTAAAATTCAGCAAACCACAAAAGTTATGCATGAATGTTTGTTGGTTGCTAGGAATGGGAGAAAATAGTTTTTTTTAAAAAAAAAAAAAAAAATTTAAAAACAGTCAAATTAGCTCTCTTTTACAAATAAAATGTACGTCAATTATCACTAAACTATCGGTACATCACCAACGATATGAATAGAGTGAACAACAACCATATTTCCATATGTTTTAGTATGCAAGATCATATATGTTGGGTATAAGCATGATATAGGGTATATAATCCACCATCTAAACTTGGGTGGTCTGAAATCATGATATTGCACCACTTCTAGTGTTAAAAAAGTCTGTTTAAAACGACTTTTTAAGTGCTTAAAAAAGTAATTAATTGTTTTATATTTCTAAGCACCTGAAAAGTCATCCGAACAAACTTGATACCATATATATAATATAGTTCAACAGATGTAATTGATCCAATTTTCTGTCAGAATCTCGTCCCACCAGAAAACGTGCCCTATCTAAAAAAATGGTATGAACAAACTTTCACTATGACTATACACATCTCAAGCTTGAAACGGGACCTTTTCAATTTGTCCTCACAAACAATTGGCCAGTACTGCTTTCCTTCTCTTGTTTTAAGTTTTGCAATTCATTTAAGATGGCCTCCAAGCTCAAACATCTGTAAACACAAAACCTATCTATTATTGAAGCCAAAATTTACTTCTTTCTGCACTATCCAACAAGCATCCATGGGTCATCAGATAACATTGATCAGTAGATACTTTTTAACAGATAACATTTATCAGTAAAGACATTTTGGAAGAAATGTCATTTTAGGGAACAACATAGACAGCAGCTCAAGGTGAAAAAAATAAGGGATTTAAAAAACAAACAAACAAACAAACCCGAAAATAACAGATATAAGACTTTGGTTCACCCTTAGTGAGAACTACAGCAAAACTACATATATTCCAGTACAGATCTATCTCTTGGCAAGATTTGATAGATGTTGAAATCTGGGTAAGAGAGAACACTGCAAAAGAATAGTGATAGGGTGATGATTGTGAAAGCCATAGAGGAAATGGTGACCGAGATGAGTTGCAAGATGGTAAACAAGAAAAGTGTCCAACCAGAATTGGCTGCGAGACGAGTTGAGACTGAAAACAGAGTGCAAGCTATAGGTTGTACAAGATGAAAATAAGAATGTTTGTAAATGGTAAAGGTGGACTGAAAGATGGAGCAGTTGGAAGAAAGATGACTCGTTCATGTCACGACCGAGATTGGTTGTAAGATGGATTGCAAAAGATTTGAGTTCAAAACTATGAGCCCATTTGATTGATTTAAAAAAGAGTGCTTTTCAAAAAAACTCACTTTTATTTAAACTCTTTTGATAAGAATCGTTTAAAATACACTTCAAAAACTATTTTAAGTGGTTGTCAAACTCTTTATTTTTTCTACAAAATGACTTATTTTTTAAATAAAACACATGAGAATGTATTTCAAACACACCATCTATCTTTTAGTAAATAAAGTTGAGGATGTTATCTGCATAACAGAAAATATAACGGTCTGACTACTTCTTACAGTAATCATATAGACTAAAGCCTATTCTGAATATCTATAAATTAAGAATACAAGAGCAGTATACTTGACAATTTGAAATCATTTAACAAGGGAATACAGTATACATGCTCATATTTGTGCCCGCGACGCAGAAACATGGGCAGGCGATGAAAACTCTAATTATGCAGAGATAAGTTCTCAAAGAAAATTATAATGATATCATGATCTACCCATTTATACTATGTATTGCATGAAGCACTATAGAGAAAAATCTACATTATATATATATATATCTATAATCTCAAGCCCATAAGTATGCGACCATTCTTCTAGCATCTGAAAAATAAACCAATATCGAGACTCTTCATGAGTAGCATTGAATTTTGTACTTTCTTCCCTTTCCATGTAAATTAAGTTTTTAAGTTATGAGGTGACCAAGTTTCTGATAAAAGATTTTTCACATGGGAGAAAAGTGTAATAACGAGAGAAGACGAATATAAAGCTTATCTTTCTACATTTTTCGACTCCCAATTTAAGGTTAAACCCTAGCTACAAGTTCCAGAAAGTGTAGCTAACAAATAGCAGGTGTAACAAAAAGAACTCACCAGCCAGAAGCTGAAGTTTGGGAATTCAGACTATCATAAAACTTCGATAGTCTACGCGTCGGAGGTTTTGGCTTCGCGGGTTTCTTACGCAAACCAAAAATTTCCTGCACCAGAGGGACGTGAACGAGAACTAGCTTCCACGCCAAAAACCAACCTACGCAACCATACCAATTAACAATGCAACGCATGATTGGAAAAATACTACAGAAATAGAAATCGGATTTCAAAATTCAAAAGCTAAGCAGAAATAGACATCAGAATATATGAATTAGACAAAATGATAAAAGGGAAGAAGAACAGAATACCGAGAGAAATCAAGGAGAAAGTGAACAGAATTGCAAGGATCGGACGTAGTAGGTATAGGTCGAGATAATCCCAGTGAGAAAGAGAATACTCGAAAGATGAAAACGAGAAAGACGACGACTCCATTGGAAGATCTCGGTTCCACAAGAAGTCAGCCACGCAATCAATCCCCGTCGAGGGCTCTACCAGCACTTTTTCTTGGCTCACTACAATAGAGATTGGAATTTATTCGCCGATAAACTTTCTAAAATAGTCAAAGTCAATCGTATTACTAGTGTTTGGTTTTCTAATTATCTATAGCTTGGATTGCTAACCAACTATGAAGAGATGTTTGTAATTTTGCTCATGAGGACGTTTTGAATAAAATCTACTATTATTTTTCAGTTTTTTTTAAAGATATTTGTGAAATATCAGTTAGGGTCAATTTCATGAATCTAAAATTACTATCTATTATAGTTACCGACTTAAAAGTTTGGGCTTTCAATCTTCAAAGTTGAATATTGGGCCGGAGCCCAACTCTGAAGTTCAAGCAAGCCTTCTAAGTTCTAGATTTCGAAACGCCGCGTTCCACGTTCTCCTTCCCTATTCCGCACGTCCTCTGATTTCGGCGGTGTTTCTCGTGCTCGTGCTCCCATGAAACTACAAGGCTCTACTTGAACTCTGCTGAAAATCTCGTATTGTTCACAAATTTCTGGTAATTATCGTCTCCTTTCTAAATATGCAAGTTTCGTTAGCGATCATGCTGTTCTTTTAATACGGGGAGTGGGAAGCTGGTGGAACGTGGATTGTAGATTTTCAGTATTTTTCAATGGCGTCTTGAATTTTGATTGCTGAAAGTATGGAGTAGCTTTAACGATCGAACCATGATTATGTTGTTGAGCTGAATTTAGCTGAGCAGAAGGATAGGTAAACCAACTGCGAAATGGTTAAGGATAGGAAATGGAGGCATTAAGGTTCCATTGTGCCTTATGCGTTTAAAGATGCAAATTGATCGTAGTCGATTTAACTGATTTGAGGATAGAACTTCAAATATGTTATTCTTGATCAATTTTTGGTTTCTTATGGCCTTTGCTTTGGATGTCTGTTACCTTGCATTTCTTACTACTTTCGTAACTTAGCTCTAGGTTGAGATTCTTGAATTCTTTGCTCGTGACTTTGGGGATTTAGTTTTTGTTGATCAATTATATGTACTGCGTTTGTGCTGGTAGTTGATCAGAGTATGCATGACGCTGTTTATTGTGAAACTCTGATCTTCAAGTTTAGCTTTTATCCAATAAGCTCTTCAATCAAGATAATAGAAGTAGATTTAGAATGTAGTCCCTACACTTAGCTATTTTTGATGTTTTGATACTCATATTTTAATTTGTTTCATTATAGTGCTTTTAGAAACAAATTCATTATAGTGCTTTTAGAAACAAATCAGTTTAATGGTTTGCATTAATTAGCCAGTAAAATTGTCATATATATAGATATATAAGAGTTAATATGACACAGACTGGAAATGGATTAGTTTCTGTATATATAGGCAACTGTAAGTATTTTCAAAGTATCACACCAACCTTCACATGTGCATGCCAATTTTTCTTCATATTTGACTGAATGGTCAACATTGGGAACCAAAATGTTTTGCTTGTACGAGCATTGTGACGGATTAAATTGAATGAACCATCTTTTATAAATTATTATTATTAACTTTTTAAAAAATACTAGAAGACGATAACTACAGTTATGATTTAATTAATTGAAAATATGAAGAAAGAGTCGGGATGCAAGTCATTTACGACTATATAATGGATCGAGACCTTTATAGAATTTCAGTAACCGATTCTTGAAGTATAATTTTTTCTGTTTGCCTTAAACAGAAAAATTTCCTCAAATTATAATGTTAGTTTCATAACAGGAGTGATCCAGAAAATCAGTTATGGAATTTCACCGAGACTCTTTTATTTGTGAATCTCATGTCAAAAAGATAAGACTCACAATATTTATAAGATAGATGTTACTCCTTTCATTATAACATCATAC
This sequence comes from Cucumis cinereus, assembly GCA_037974625.1. Classification (NCBI taxonomy): domain Eukaryota; kingdom Viridiplantae; phylum Streptophyta; class Magnoliopsida; order Cucurbitales; family Cucurbitaceae; genus Cucumis; species Cucumis cinereus. Next base: position 7,982,432 of record JBBPDJ010000014.1, read on the forward strand.
CATTACCGCGATGAATTAAAATTTTCAAGCAAAAGAGCAACTATGAAACCGGCGTAAAAACAAGAAGAAGAAAAAACTCTGTAAAAGTGAGGGGCTAATGCAGTAGTTTCACCGAAATTTTGTAGGTAAATGTCCAGTCTTAATGGAACGATAAACTGCCTCCTAATAATTTTTTTGAGTAATTAACACTTAAATTTTTTTTGGACAACATAAGGAGGAAAATTGAATTTTTAACTTCGACGTTAATAGTAATATGTTTTACGTCAATTAAACTATGTTCTTTTTTTAGTTTAAAAATCATGTACAATGCTTTATTTCTTTATTGCCCCGGCACCAGACCTCTATTGTATGTGCATGTAAACTTAATTTTTGCAGAAAGAGAGGTTAAAACATGGAATGCTTATGCTTGCTCATATAAATGTAGACTGATCGGACAGCATGATCAAACGCATCATATGCTTACTATTGCTCCTCTACGTTGTCATCACCTGGGGTTACATTTGTGGCTTTTTGGGTGATTAAATTGCAGCAAAGCAATTAATTGTTTTGATAAGATGTGTATTGAAGCAATTATATCACTTCTGGACTTTTAATCATGATAAAGATATCATGTGGTTGTGTATTGTTTTTGTAGGTTGATTGAATACAATACATTTTGTTTTCTATCCAATAACGAAGGTAAATTGGAAAGTATTAATGTACTGGATCTACTCACATTTACAAGCCTTCTCTACAGGTCCTTAAATAGACTGATTATGAAGTGATAACCGGAGTTAACTTCCTAGCAACCAATGGTTAGTTGCTGTTTAAATAATAGTAGAGGATCAGGAAAAGCAAAGTCCTTTACACTGTGCATGTAAAATGAAGGATTCAACTGTGTATATGTAAATTGAATAAACAGTAAGTACCGGCCAGTAGAATATTCTTGATATTTAAATTAACCCATCTTGGATTGCCACCTAGAATTTAGCTCAATTGACACTTGTATGTACTGAAACTAAGAGGTTGTAGGTTCTAATCAACCATCCCAATTTTGTGCTTAAAAAGAAAATATATAGATATATCAACCCTGTTCATGCCTCTATGTTGAAAGAGTTGTATTCAAGGGTAACGTTTTTCGTAAGTCATTCCATAGGTTTGTCATGTATTGGTATATTATCGATTTATTCGTTTATTATAGCTATTGTGTATTAAGACAACCCACAGTCCATAGCTTATTGAAGTTTCATTTGTTTTTAGACAGGTATTTCTGCCATAAGACATAGAGGTGGTTAGATGAAATTTTACAACCTTGCAAGTTTGCTACGTGGAGATTTGGCAGGATACAGCTTAGCGAAATATAATTGTATTATTGCTGGTGGTATAAGGTTGAGACTGAGTACGGTTACTGAACTAGCAATTACTAGTCAAGGAATGGTGTGGGAGACGTTTTTTTCTCCGGTTGAAATGCGAGGATTTAACAACATCCAATTTTCTAGAGATTCAAATGCCCATCTGCTCGGATTCACGTTGCTCAACATGGTAACAAGATGATTACCAGGGTTTTTCATTTGCTTGCACTTGAAATTCTCCATTCTCCGTTCCCACATTTTTCAATTGTGTACTGTAAATTAAACACAATTCAAAGTCGTTTACAGAGTTGCTTTTCTTATTTTCATGGAACGAACTCGATCAATTTATTCCCCACGATGGAATTTAGGGGGAAAAGAAAAAGAATATCTATTTCAGACTTTCAGTGGCCTATTATAATTGATCAATTGGTGGTCTGCATCTCCTTTACAGCTTATATCTCGTAATTATGAAGTTACAGTGAAAACGATCAAGTGTTTCCAAACTAGTCATGTTTATAAGCATAGGGATGTTTCATCTGGGGTTACATGCTCTGAAAACCGACACTAAAATTCTTAATTATTATTGTCTGCGGAGGAATATCTTTCTCTTCTTTTCTAGTTCTTGGGGAAGTAAAAGAAAATCATTATTTCTGATGATTATTGAAAAGCAAAGTGTGCTTTGCTTAAAGGGCTTTAGGGAGCTGTTTGCGATCAGGCGTTTGCCAGAACTTGTTTCTGAATGGCTGGCCTCTATTACAATACAATACAGTACAGTACAGCGAAGCCTGGTTAGTTTATTTCCTTCCTTTCCCACCCTCTGCTTATTTATATATCTGTTGCGTTGCATTTTGCTTACTCTTTTTGGAACCCTTTAATTTAGGCTATGCATGAAACTCCTGCAAGAGACAAAAAGCATGAGAGACAGTTGCAATCTACAAAGTGAGCAATTCAAAGCTTTCTTTTTTCCAATTCTTATGTTATATGTTTATATTTGTGTTTCCTTCAAAACCCATTTAGAAAAATCAGCGAAAGAATAAACCAAAATTAGTAGGGAGAGAAAGTCAGGAGATGTCAGGAAGAAGGGATGTGAAAGGGGAACTTTCATCATCAGTCTCCATAGCTTTCAAAGAGAACCGAATCAGACAAAAGCTTGGGGTTAAGAAAAGGATGTTGCTTTTGGGGGAAAAAATATAATATAATATTATAAAAAAATGAAAAAAAGAAAAAAAACCCAGGAATCTCACTGTATACATTGCCTTTTACAGCCCTCTAAGCCCCCACTTTTCATCATTCTTTCACCGCTAGAATGATTAGTCATATTTACTATCCCAACTAAAAGTCTTAAAAGACACCCTCTCTGCCTGAACTGAACTGGAGAGAGAGGGACATCACTTCTACTAGAAAACCTAACGCCCAAAAAGAAGATAGAAAATTTTTGGATGTTTCCCCCTCTTCCTCTTCTATTGGAATATTGACCCGTCTTTCTTTCTCTCTCTCTCTCTTTGAAAACTACAAAGAAGCTTCTTCCTTTCTATTCCATTCCTTTTGTTCACTCAACTTTCGTTTTCTTCTTTTCTGTACAAATTTGAGTGTATATATATTTATATATCAATGTATTTTCATGGGTCAGTCTTATTGGACTTAGGTGTTACATTACATGTTGAGATGAATTATTTGACTTTTTTTTTCCATTTTTTGTAATCTTTTAGACCTGTCAGCTAGTCAAAACTTCCAATTCAAATAAAAAATCAAAGATATTGTTTATACTGTTGTAGCAAAATTGTTTTTACTGTTTACCCATTCATTTTATATTCTCATTACTTGACCTTAACGCTTGATTAGATATTTCTGCAATAAAAAAGAATAAGAATAGATTTGATAATATTTTTTTGTATTAATTAATATATGGGTTTCTCATCTATTTTTACTTTTGTCCCTTTATTTACCTTACCTGTTGATTGTTTTTACCTTTTAGAGGATTAAAGAAAAATCTGGAAACGAGAAGCAGGGAAGGGTTAAAAGGTACAACAACTCCATCAATTGATTCTTCTACTTGTTTTTTTTTTTTTTTTCCTTTTCCTTTTTCCTTTTTTTTTTAAAGATTTTTTTTTTTCTTTTGGCCTTTGAACCATAACAACTACAATATTTTCCCATCTCTGTCTACCTGTGGCTACAAAAGTCCGAAAGCTTCTTCCTGCCTTCAACGATTTCATCAATGAAATCATCAAGTTGGCAAACAATATTATCAGCTCCAGATCTCAGTACCCCAAAACAAGCTCTCAAATTTTCAACCCTTTCTCTAATTCCAATCTCCGTTTCCCATTCCACCACTCCCTGTGACCCCATCCCCACCCGTCTCTCCAATTCCGCCCTCAATTCCTCCATCGCCATCTTCGACCTTCTAAACTCGTACAGCAAAATCCCAGGCCTTCCGTTCATCTGGTTGATCTCTCCGGCGACTCTCTCCTGCAATCTCGCCGTCGAAATCATAAAAGCTGAACCGAAAAACAGACACCCTTCATACCCTCCTCTTACAAAATTCGATTCCGGCCAACAGTAAACCAGCCCGTAGAGTAAGATCATTAGGAGGAGTGAGCTCACATTTCTCATTGCGTACAGAACTCCCCTGAATCCATTGAATCCGTTCAGCTTTGATTCGATCGATACTTTCTCATCGAACCTCAGAGATAAAGGTTGAATTCTTGCTTCCATCAGTGCTCGATTCTCCTCCTCCAATCCCACCGCTTCCCTACGACACCCTGATATTGCTCTAATCACCTGTATTTCAAGAGTTCGAGAACGTTTAGATTATGAACCCAATGCTTCCAAACAAAACAGAACTGAACTGAACAGAACAAAAACAATAACAATAAAAACAAAAGACACGAGCAAAATTTAGATTGGGACTATTGATTTTTGAGATGGACCTGGCGAGAAAGTTGTGGACTCAGATGGCGATGAGTTTCAAGAGAGGAAGTGATATTGAAGCCAGCAGAGTAGAAATTTTCGATTCCAGAAATGCCTGATTTGAGGACATGACAGGCGTCCCAAAGCTTAGAACTTTCATCCATGTACTCATCCAACCACTTCTCCCCCACAGGTAAATGAAGCTTTTGGACAAGAAGTGTCAATTGGGAATGAAATGATCGGAGAAGTGAAAGAACCCTTTGAAGGAATTGGATTGACATGAAATTATTTGAAAGGTAAACCCGTTCAAGATCATCGATCCCTCGAGTCAGAAAAGTATAGAAGCCATTGACAGAGTTGGTGGAGGAGGGATCCATTGTGACCTTGTGGGAACTAAAAGGAAAAGGCAGAGAGAGAGAGAATTTTGGAGGGGGGGGGGGGGGTAGAAGTAGAAGAGGGAGAGAAAAGGTTATTAAGAAGGCTGGTATTTAAATTGAAGAAGCATTGAGAAAATTAAAAGGAAGGGAATGGGAAGAATGGGAATTAGAAACCCAATTCTATATCTTTTTAGAAGCTCAGGTTTCTAAGGTTGAAAAGGATTGTTGGGAGCAATGATGGGTGTTTCCTATAGGGGGGAAAGGATGATTGGTAATATGCCATTTTCATTGTTAAATGGGCAGAAAGAAAGAGAACCCAAAAAATATTCTAAAATTCTCAGATATTAATTAATTTAAAACACTAAGAGAATTTATGCAGAGGAAGAGGGAAATAAATAAATAAATATATAACCCCCCAAAAAGTGAATAGAGAAGAAAAAAAAATCACCTAAACTAAAGTTTTGGCACATTGGACCACAAATTCCCTATGAACTCCCTTCCAATTTCTTCCTTTTATCCTCTGCCCTCTAAAGTAGCCCTCATTTATTATTTTTTCATACATAAAGTTTGAGAGAGATAGAGATAGAGAGAGAGAGAGAGAGAGAGAGAGAGAGAATGGTTGTGGCATTTAAGTATTGGGAATTTTCATATATTTAAGAAAGTGAGATTTGAGGTTTTATTGGGTTGGGAAAATGATTTAATCAAGAGGATTCAAACCAGTTTTGATCAGAGTGCTGTTTGGATTCTTGTTTCCCATTTTTTTTTTCAACCCCTCGAGCAACTGAACTTTGCTTCTTTAATCTCCAATCTTCCATTCCATTGAAATTTGTGGGAATGTAGAGAAGGGGAAGGTTTTTCTTATTTATTATTATTTTTTATTTTTTATTTTTTATTTTTTATAATCCTAGATTTTCTTAATTTCTTTTATTTTCTTTCATTGATTTTTTCAAAAGAGTGAAGTTGGAATGATGAGGTTCCTTGTATATAATGCATTTTTGCAACTTTCTACTATGCAGAATCATTCTTTTTAGGTCTCAATTTTTTTTTTCCATTTTTCATCCATTTTTAAATTTTTTTAAAATTATTTATTTGTATTTCTCTTTATTCTTTGAGGGACAAAATGGATATGCTCATCTCCCCAAGTCCTCTAGCCCACCCCCTTCCTTCAACTAATGTTTACTTACATTTTTTATTTTATCCCACGCTATAAAGGTGCATTAACCTTCCACTTTGAAATTTGAAATTAAGGATAAAAAAGAAGTGTATATTGATAACCAAGCTCAAATTCCACTGTTTGATTCTACTTAAAGAAATTGAGTATTTTTGTCTAAAAAGAAAATAATAAAATTCAAACATTTTTCTATTTATTTTGAACCATATGGTCGAAATTTTATCCTCACTTTGAGAGAGGGAGAGAGAGGGAGAGAGAGAGAGATCCCCCTCACAAATAAGCCCATAACTTTGGTAGGTCTTAACTGCGACCTATCAACTGCAAATCTACAAATGAAATTTCATGGGTACGATTAGATGGGTCCCAATTTTTTGTTCTATCTTCACCCTTACAAGTCAATTTACTAAATTAAACTTTAGCTATACCATATTTTATTTTTACTGTATAGAATTATTCATATAATATTTATAAAATCTTTATTTATTTATCTTGAACTCTCTCTTAGTTTTAGGACTGTGGACCTTGTTATCTTAAACTGTATTGGTATTAGCAAAAAAAAAAAAAAAGTGTATATAAAATATTTAATTTTAAGACTGAATTAATAATAAGAGTGGCTGAGTCGAGTGCTCGTGGGTTTTTGAAGAATGGGACGTGTGGAGAGTATGTTGGTCTTTTGAGATTTTCATTGGAAAGTGAATTATTATAAATAAAAAGTAGGCAAGGTTGCATTATTTAAGGGTATTGATTTGGGCACCTTCCCTTCCTTTTCTCCTTATGCTGCACCTCCTCTCCAACATTTACTTCATAAACCTCCCTTACTGTCCTTTTCAAGTTTTATTTAGATCTCATCAGCATTCCTACCCATAAGACTATTTTTGTGGTAATTGTGAATTTTGAGATATTATTGAAATAATTGTTTTATATCTAGAGAGGATTACAACTGTATATCATAGATTGACCTAGTGATAAATGTGGAGCATGATCTTGATTAATGACTAAGAGATTATGAGTTCAATCCATGATAGTCAACTGACTAGGATTTAGTATTCTATTGGCTTCTTTGACAATGGTCAGGAGGGTTGTCTCATTGAATAGTCGAGGAGTGCGTAAGCTGGGTCAGACACTCACGGATAAAATTTTTAAAAATTTAAAGAGGAGCGTATAAGTTAGGGAGTATAGTACAAATTATAATATGTTAACTTATAGCACAACACATGGTAACACCCTCCAAACTCAAGGTGGTAGAGTGAAGACGAACTTGAGTTTGTGAAGTAACTAAGAGAAGCAATCAGATGATAAAGATAAAGCTTTTGTGGAAGATATGTTGGTTGCTCCGTAGTAGGGATGAATCCTAAAAAATAAGAAGAAAACTGAAGTCCATAACCAAGAGTGTGCTTGAAATAACGAAGGATGTGAAGTACAAAGGTAAAGTGGATCGTTCAAGGAGTGGCCATGAGTGGACTAATAACGTGAACAATGTAGGCAAGTATCTGGTGAGTTACAATCAAATAAATAAGGTTATGAACAAGTTTCTAGTGTGGATGAGAAGTATCAGGTGGTGGTTTCATACTTTCAGAGAGTGTGTCGTTAAAAAATGTGTTTTTAATGTTCACTTGAAGAATATGTCATTGTTTGACATCTGAAATAGCTAAGAGACTGAACGAATATAATTCAAGTCATTGAAGCAAATGTCTCATCTTGATCAATGTCAAATATGATGATGTTTGTGTTATGCTCGTCCATTTTGTTGGGATGTATAAGTGCAAGAGTGATGAACAAGGATACCTTATTGGATGAGAAAAGAGACAAGACTCGATTTTGTATGCTCCATTGGATTATATTGTCGATGCAAAGAATTTTAATAGCTTAAAAAAATTATGCTCGGATCGTACATCGACAAAGGCAATGTAAACTTGAGATAAAGTCAAAGGATCTTTAAGTAAAATATATTCAAGTAAAGCAAGAATAGTAACTAATAAATATGACAAAACTTTAGGGCTCTGATTGAGATAATTGTTGTACATTCAAAGAGGATTACAAGTGTGCATATACACAAAGGAGATTATATGTAAAAAAAGTATAAGTAAAATATATATATATATATATATATATATATATAATAGAATTTCTAACCAGATAGATTGTAGCAGGACACATATGGCAAACATGGAGGATAATTTTATGGGTAACATGAGGCTTCTTTGGCCTATTTGTTAATGTTTTTATTTATTTATTTTAGCGAAAAATAAAATTATGTTTAGTAACTGTTTTTTATATATTTTTGTGTTACTCTTTATTTTTATTTAAACAACTGTCATATTGGTAACTATTTATTATTGTTTAAAATTATCTTACTAAACACTGAAAATCCCCCACTAATATAAACAATAGACAAATTTTTTTAGTGTATTTCTACAATTCTAGGGTATTTTGGAGATCACTAAAAAAAAAAAAGAACTTTTTATTCGTTGTAAACCAATTTTTATGATAGGAAAATTACATTAAAAAGTGCAAAATTAAATATCCAATTAATTTCGTGTGTGATTTTAACAATTTCAAAGTCATTTACCCATACTATGCATTAAAGAAAAATAGAAAAAGTAAGAAACATGTTAGATATTGAATTGAGGTAAAATGAAAGGAATCTGAAAGATAGTGGAATAGGATGGAACCAAAAATACATGATCTATATATGTGTGATTGATGGGGAAATCATTTTTGAAGGCATGAGATTGAAATAACACACCATTTTAGTGAAGAAACCAAAAAAGGCACTTAAAATGCCCAAATTCTGCCTACTAAGATTGTGGTAGCTGAGGACTTAGGATCTGCAAAATAGTAAAGGGTTGTTTGGTTATAAAAGGTAAAATTGAGTACATCTCTCATAAATAATACAAAAAATAAATAAAAGAGAGAGAGAATACATTATTTGAGGATTCCTTCCAAAGCTAAACCCCACTACTTGGAGGGATACCATTTAAGTATAAGGCACCCAACAAACAATTTGAAAATGAGTGACAATGTATGATTAAAGTGAAAATGAGAATATTTTGTAGGTTAAAGTACATTTATAATTTATTTATTTATTTTTCTTTTTTTCTTTTTTTGAAAGAAGAAATTAAATTAAAAATTAGAGAAAAAGCTAAATACAACCAAGGTTTTCTAACAAAGTGGAGGACGCTCTGTCTGAGAAAACCCAGATAAAAAACCTCGTTTGACCTTTCACTTGCAAAAGAAACATTATAAAAAATATCGTGGAGAAGTTCGATTTTTGTTGTGGCAAGGACATGGACAACCTTATTGTGAGCTCTATTACAAAAGAAAGCTCTACAACATTCACCTGAGAAGTTAGTAAAAGCGTATCCTCAACAATATTTGATGTCTCAGATAAATCCAAACTGTCATTGTTAAGGATTTTAATCAACTCCAAAAAAATCTAACTTTGACCTCCAAATAGGGTAATCACTCTGAAAACTTGTTGTTGGTGTTGCTTAGTTTGGTTTGTATACTTTTTAAAGTTGCTTATACCTGGAATTTTGATTAGGTAGTAACATTAACCCTACTTGGTAGCCAAAATAAGCATAAATAACATATTTTACCTAACATAAAATTTTTACTATCGATTTTAATGTCATAAATTCAATTCCCTCCAACTTACCACCTACCTCTTACTATAAATTTGATTTTGTTACTTTTATCATTCACAAATATTTGATTAGCTTTTATTAGAAAGGATGATAATAGAGATTAGACAGAAAAATTGAAAACGCACATTTAACATATATGGAAGAACAATAATCCAACTTGAAATCGTCCTTTGGATGTTCTTGGATCTGAAAATATATTTTTGTGATGAAGAGGAAAAGAAACTCAATTGAGCGACATCGTTTTATTTTATTTTATTTTTTATTTCTTTCACCTAGAAGATTAAACCCAAAGTTCAAACCTTAGAAACTAAAAATGTGATGTAAGGTAAGTGCAAACTGAAGGGCAAAGTGATTAGAATTGAATGAGAATGTGCTCTCAAAATAAGGTCCTCAAATAATGAAGTGGGGTCAATGATGGAACTAAAAGTAAGCAAAATGGACGGCTAGATTTGAATGGGAAAGATCATTTTCATTATCATCACTATGGTTTAGGCCTTATGAGAGAAAAGTCCCTATAGGGGAATTACAAGAATGTTTCACTTTCTTTCTTAATGGCCTTTTACATGGATACAACTGGATGGTCCATAGCTTCTCTCAATACTTTGAAAATGATATATATTATATTATATATATAGTTTTTATTTACAATAACTTAGATCAGTGGGACATCTTTTAATTAATTATTTATTTATTTATTATTGTTATTATTACACTATTATCCTTTCAAACTTATTATTGTATCAAACATATTCACACTTTCTTTTTTTTGTTAGGATCAAATTCTATTCTTTTAATATTCATTATTCTTATTTTGAGATTTGATCCATCTTTCATGATTAGTGAAAGATCTAGTTTCTTCTAAATTCAAATTACTCTAGATTTGTTTTTATTATTAAACTAATCATATATATATATATATATATATTTAATAATTTTCTTTTTATCTAAATCCTTTGTTTTTTAGGTGGGATTTCAATTCTATTCCAGTACATTTTTAAAATAGTATAATATCTAAATATATTAAATTTAGTTTCGGAGATTTTGAATTTTATAATATTTGTGGATCTATTAGACATAAAATTGAAAATTCGAGAGAGTAAAAGACGTAAAATTTAAAATTATCTATTGTGGATCAAATAATTTAGAAAAATGTTGATATTTGCATGAATTTATTAAACACAATATTGAAATAAGTTTAAGGATCTGATTTAATATATAATATTAAAAATCTAAGAACTTATTATATATTTTTAAAAATTTAAGAATCAAATAATCGCTAATTTTAAACGTGAATAACTAAATTGATCGTAATTAACCGTTAATTTAAAATATTTTGATTCTATATGGAAGATGGGAAGGGAAAAAAAAAGGTTGAGTTGGTCAAATGAAATTTAATGAATAGTTTGGGATATTGGGAGAGGAAAAGAAGTAAGAATATGGGAAAGGGAGAATAGCCAACTGCCTAGTCTCTTCACAAGTTGCTTTTCAAATATTAATTTCCAATAATATTATTATTATTATTATTATTATTATTATTATTATTTATGTATTTATTTATTTATTTTAGGATTTTATTATTATTATTATTATTATTATTTATGTATTTATTTATTTATTTTAGGATTTTTTTTAGGGGACCACTGATGGTCCTTTTCATTCCTCCCACTATAATAGTGTTTAACGAAGATAAGGGATTCCCATTTATAAGCACCCAATTTTTAAACCATAACAAAGGGCGAATTTAACCTAACAAAAATTATTTTTTCATTAGTCAAAATTACTTTTCACAAAATTATAGTGTTTGACGACTTAATGAAAGTGGTTTTTTAAAAATAAAAAAAATACTTGTGGAAAGGTGATTAACGAAGAATCACCGCCTTATTTTATACAATTTTTAAAATATCCAAAATATCCTTCTATTTAATAAGAAAACTTTAACTTAATCTTACATTCTCCTTCCTCATCCTCTATACTTTCAAATATTATATTAAAATAAATGAAAAAAATTATAAAATTAGATATTTATTATAATTTTTTTAAAAAAAAATAAACGTCCAAATATAAAGTACTCTTTTAGTAATTTGATAATTTTAAAATCACTTTTGATATCAAACAAAATAATTGAAAATCAATTTTAAGAGTTTGTTATCAAACATAAATTTGATTGTTTAGAAATTAATTACACCTAAATCTTGTTTTCTAAAATCACTACACCAACTATCACTCTCAAACATAGCCTAATTAATAGGGCAGTTAATTGATGAAAATATTTACAAATATTTTAAAATTTTACAATCTATTAGTAATGAACCATGGTAGATATCTATTTAATAGCAGTTTTATGTTGGTTTGGTTACCTTTGAAGAAATTAAAATTGGTGTGCTAAGGCTTTCTTTTTTCATGTGTAATTAATTAATGATAGAAATTAGTTGGTGTACCAATTTATTTCAATTAGGTTAGACATAACTATAACACTTGTAATCCAACTCATCTAAAAACTTTATTATATAATATGTCACAAAAACCAAGTCAACAAAATCTATGTATGCAACAATAAATTGATAGGAAGGCAAAACAAATTCCTTAGGGGCCGTTTGGATTGAGGGAATTGAGATGGGAATAAAATTGTTGGGAATTAAGGATGTCTTGTGAACAATAAGCGTGGGAATAAGATTGATGGGAATTAAAGATGTCTGTGTTTAGTTGTGTATGGAAATGTTATTGATAATGTATGAGAATAAATTCTTTTTGTATTTTATTTGTAAAATTAATAACGAAAACTCTATAAAATTTTAATATATTAATTAACAAACATTAAATCCAATTTCAAATTTTGAGAAAAAATAATTATTTAACAATCAAATATAATATTAATTAAATTACTAATTACAAGTATTTGTAAAATGAGTAATTGGATAGGATAAATTTGATGAATTTATATAATTTTGATGTATTAATTTTATAAACCACAAATTTAATTTTCATATAATTAATTTAAATTAATTAATTTTAATTATATATAAAAACAAAAGATTAAATAAATCTATTTAAAGATAAAAAATGGTAACCATTATTCCCATGCTCAAGCTAGAAAACCCATCATTTTGGATGGGTATATTTGATGGGCATAACTTATGCATGGGAATAAGCTATTCTCATGCCCAAGCTACAAAACCTCACACCAAACAAGGGTTTGATTATCCCTTACCCATTCCAACCCCTATTCCCATCCAATTCCCGCAATCCAAACGGCCCCTTATAGGTTACAATTGTTCTTCCCTCATAAGTATAGACAATTAATCTATTTACATTAAAAAAATAGCCACTTTTTAGCGTGACGGGTGGGAAATATTCAAACCTCTGACTTTTAGAAAGAGAGTATGTGTTAAACCTTAGATGAGTTATACTCACTTTAGTCTTTTATTTTATTTTTATATTAATTTCTATACATGGCTTAACAATGTTATACATAACCGTCAGTTAACATTTCAAAATATTACTTTTTTTTTCCTCTCGTTTAGTGAGAGATGTTCGTATCTTTTACCCTTCGAAATTCATCCTAGCCAGGTATGAAAAAAATTCAAAAGGGTAATTTGTAATGCGTAACAACTTTAGGAATAACAATCAAGTGTATAACAATATTTTTTTAAAAATGTTAATATAGCAAAGTATAGACCACTGAAAATATGGTCTATCGTTAATAAATTTTTCTATATTTACAAATTTTTAAAATTTTGCTATATACACTAGTATAAATTTGATTGTTATATTTGCAACTATTTAATACTTTAATTTTTATATAGTCGGTTTCTTTAATATTTAGAACTTAAAAAAATTGTATTATAATTTATAAATTTTAAATAAATTATTAATTTAGTCATTGTCATAAACTTTCCATACTCATCCAACAAAAAAATTAGATTTATTTTAAAATTAGCACTTATTTGTTTTGGTTAATATTGCTCCAAATGGTTATTTCAATTGGTCGGAACGTAGAAGAATAGACACACGTGATTTCTACAAAATAATTAATACAAATTGACAAAAGTACCAATTTAGTTTATATATATATATATACATGGACGATTCCAAATTAAAACTATTTATAAAATATAGCAAAAAAAAAATTTAAATGAGCTACAGAGAATTTGATAGATTTTGTTTTGTACATGTGTAATTTAAAAGTATTATTTTCAAATACAGTAAACTAAACCAAAATATTTATAAAAATAGCAAAATATTAATAGATACTGATAAATATTAATAGACTATTATCATCTATCACTGATACTAATAGACTATAAGATTTTACTACGTTTGCAAATAATTTAAGCAAATTTGTTGATTTAAACCCTTTTCTAATTTGAAATTTTTAAAAGTGTAAAATGATATTTTTATTTAAGTTGAAGGCATTGGATGAGAGGAGGATCTAACATCAAATCCTAACCTCTAGGAATTGATGGCATATTAGCTATAAAAATCATTACCAATTATTATATCAAACTTTCCTCTCCATTCAAAAAAGATTTAGCTGTCTAAAAAAAATACCAAATTCAGTCCATAAAAAACATCACATCCTCCAAAATAATAATAATAATAATAATAATAATAATAATAATAATAATAATAATAATAATAATTATAATGACATACAATAAAAAAAAAAATCTCTCTTGAAAAATATATAATAGGAAATCTATTGATCTATTCCTAATTTGTTTGGAAGTGTATCAATAAACATAATAAACTAATAATTGTATTGATTTAAATTTTGAATAATTAAACATCGTATGAGATTTCGAAATCTTTTCAATTAATCCCTTAAACATTCATGAACAAATCGATTTGAACTTTTAATTAATATTTTCTTTATAATCCTTGCTACATCAATTCAAATTGCTATTTTATTAATCTAAAGTTTAAAGAAATTTAGATTCATGTAAAGTTAGATGTATGGATGATTGTCGAATGCGATCTTGGAGTAGAAAAATGTTAGTTGGTTTAGACAATTTAGGAATTTAGTTGAATTAATTATAAATTTCATATGATATTTTTTAAATGAATCTAAATAGAGTAAACTAAATTAAATTAATACAATTATTAGTTCTGTTTTAATTAATATATTCTCTAAATTTAGGGTATAAATTAACATTTTTCTTCTCAAACAAAAATACAACGGTTTAGTTTTTATGTCCACTCTCTTTTTAAGAAATAAACGCTCTCTCTCTCTATATATATATATATATTGATTTCTTAATTTGGCATATAAATATTTAAAAATAACTTTTTTAGAATTTTTAAGCAAACATTTCTAATAATTAATATTCTTCAAAAGTAGGGTTTATAAGGATAAATTGATATATTTAGAGGAAAGCCAATTGAATTATTAGTGAGGCAATTCACCTAAATAAGAATTCATTAAATGGACCCAAAATTATTTGATCCCAACAAAAATTTTATTATTCAAAGATTTAGATGACATTATTCAAATGTTGAATTATAGATCTCTATTACATATTGCTTTCAAAATGTCACATCTACCAAATTATTGTACAATCAATTTAGTAATAACATATTAGCCAAATTATTGATTTCAAAAACAACAAATTCATCTTTTTTTAAACCATTAGTTTCCAAAATTGTTTAGAATTTCAAAAACAGTTTTAAAGATTATGCAAAGGTAATAATAGAAAAATATCTTCGTGACACTATACTAATTATTCGTTTGTCAAAACGAAAAGGTTCAATTCTTAACACATATGCACACGCACGCATCCACCCACATCCAAACCCGTACACCTCAATTTATTTTAAAAACATATATAATTTTTTGTAAAAAAAATCATAAACAAATCAATTTCTAAACTACGGTCAATAACAAATTTAATTCATATAACAATTTAGTCTATGAACTTTAATAAGTTTCAATTTAGTTCTCATATTTTAAAAGTTGTAAAAATGTTGGCTCTATAAAAAAACTATAATAAATAAATTAATTTTTATTGTATAAAATTTATTATTTAAATCTTTTATAAAAAAGAAAATATGAACTCAAATCAATATTGGTCTATATGTAGAATTTATTTAATTAACTCCTAAAAAGATTCACTACAGAGACTACGTTATTACAAATAAATAATAAATTACATGAACTAAATTTTTATTTATTGAATGTTGAGGATTAAATTCTTACCAATTAAAAGTTGATTAATTTTTTTTATATATTTTTAAATATAGCAAAATAGATAAAAAATTATTTACAAAATATAACAAAATTTTAAATTATATCATATAGACACTAATAGAAATTGATATTGATAATGATAGATGTTGATACTAATAAAAGTTCATTAATGTTTACCATTAGTAGAATTTAAAATTTTGCTATATTTTGTAAATATTTTCGTAATTTTATAGTTTAAAATAATTTTTTTTATTAAAATATTTTAAACTAGTATGAAATAATAAATATAGTATATATATGGATTTAAAGTAGTCATCTTAAAAAGAAACACGTGTTTTATTTTCTGAAATCTATCATGAAAAATAAAACAAATACTTTTTTTTTAAAAAATAAATGGAGTTTAACTTTTCCAGGACATAAAATAAAAACAAACCATAAAGTGAAACAAAGAGATGATTGTCCAGTAAAAATCTAAACAAAAATTTTTAAAAAATCAACCCAAGATTTTCTACATGATTAAAGATCTAACTTGGAAATACAAAAATAATAAAATTAAAAATAAATTAACAAAAAGAATAGGAAGATAAAGTCGGATAAATGTGTAGGTCAAATTGGAATTGACTCTATGGGGTAAAATGGTAAAAAAAACAAAAAGGCAATTAGAAGAAGCAATCAAAGTTCGACACGTGGCGAGTAATTAAGAGTAAACTAACAGCCTAAAGCTTCTCTTTCTCAGTTGAGACCCCACACAAATAAGAGTAATTTGGCCACTTGCTCATGTAGATAAGAATTCCATAGTTATCCATATATCATTATAAAAATCTACCTTTTTTTTTAATTTTTTTTTAGTTAATTATAAAATAGATTAAGCCAATGTTTGACATATCTATTTTGAGAAGAGAGTAAATTATAACTATATATATATATATATATATATATATAACTATATATATATATATATTTTGACAAGCATATTTTCTAAAAAGTGATTTTAAAATCTAAGTTACAGAGTTGGATTTCTTTTACTATTTGAAAATATTATTTATCGTAGAATTGTCTTTTTATTATTCACCACAACCGAAGGTTAACAATTTAGAATTCATTTACCTAACATTGTAACTTATTAAATTAGGTTTAAAGTTTAATTTATCAAATACTGATGTATTTTGATATTACATCTAATTTATTTTAAAAGTACAATTAGAAGCCATTAATTAAAAAGTTACAACAACCACAAAACTCTAATTGATGGATTGATTGATGTTATTTGGTATTTTGCTTTATTTATTTGTCACTTAAGAGTTCATATTTGTGATTACATAATTAATTAAAAAGTAGGTTTTGATTAGGAAAGAAAGCATGAGGCCATGTTTTATTTTGAGTGCTAAAGAGAACAAATCAATTAATGGCCATGTGGAAAGAAAAGGGAAGAAAAAGCATTATGTTATGTTGTAAGAAATTAAAAAAAAAAAAAACAAAAATTATCAACAAAAGGTTATTTAAATTAATAATTAAAATAAACTAAATTAAATTAATATGTGTGTAATATAGTAAAAGAAAGGACAAAATTAAATTAGGGTTAAAGAATGGACCACCAAAATGCATTATTATTATT
This sequence comes from Cucumis cinereus, assembly GCA_037974625.1. Lineage (NCBI taxonomy): Eukaryota > Viridiplantae > Streptophyta > Magnoliopsida > Cucurbitales > Cucurbitaceae > Cucumis > Cucumis cinereus. Next base: position 7,999,664 of record JBBPDJ010000014.1, read on the forward strand.
ATATGACCAAAGAAGGATGGACAGACATAAGGTTTGAAGCAATTATGCTTCATTTAAATTTGGAAATGTAAATCTTAATATAGTTGCCATAAGGGGAGTGGGGGTTTTTTTTTTTAAAAACAATAATTATTATTATTATTATCCTTTTTATTTAGTTTGTTTTTTATTTTAAAAATGTAGAAAATCATTCAAGACAATGCATGTTAAATAAAGTACTTTGTTGTTAATATTTTTTTAATGTTAAATAGAGTACTTACCATTATAAAAACATCATTCATAATTCAAATGCTTTACTTTAAAGGACTTTTTTTTTCCTTCAAATTATATTGTTTTTAGTCTTTTTTTTTCAATATTAAAATGTAACTTTTAATAAAGGACTCAATTTGAACATAGAAAAATTGATAGATAAAACCAACTATTATTAAAAAAAAAGAAAGAAAAAAAAAAGAACAATTCAAACTAAAATGGTTTAGCTTAGTTTGGTTAATAAATTTATTTTTGTTTAATTTTACATGTCTAAAAAAATAGTTTATCAAACATATAACTGTTACATGTACAAAGATTCAACAAACATGATAACGATTTTCATTATAGATTAAAGTATAATATTTTTTAAAAAAAGAATAAAAAACTCACAAACAAGAGAAAAAGTGGTTGCTAAATATTTCGTTCTTATTTGGTAACCATTTGTTTTAGAATTTGTAGTTTTTGAAAATTATGTCTATTATCACTTTTTCCACCCTTTCTTAACAATATTTTCAAAAACCAAACCATGTTTTAAAAACTAAAATAAATGTAATTTTTATTTTCGAAAATTGATTGTGATTTAACATTTTTACTTAAGAAATATATAAAACACGGTAAGAAATTAGAAAAAGAATGTGCTAGTTATAAAAAATAGAGAAAAAAAGAACCAAATTATTGGCACATTCAAAAGAGATGCTTTGGTAAATAATAAAACTATATATACATACATCTATATATATATATATATATATATATATATATAAATAAAGATTATGTTTGGTTTATTTTGAAAGGTTTGATGACTTTATACACAAAAGAATGATCCATGATACTTGTTCATCAACTTCTACTTGTGTGGTCTAACATATCATAGTATTGAGTACCCACTTCCACTTGGGAGAGCTTTGCCTTTATGAATTATGAGTGTGTTTATCTATTTATTTAGTAAACAAAAAAGTGGGGAAGATCAATGGGGTCAACTAGAGTTAGTTAGCAATCGCTTTAAAAAAGAAACTATGAGAGACTTCAAAAATCATGATGAGTAAAAAGGAAAAATTGTCAAAAAAAAAAAAAAAAAAAAAAGGAAAAAAAACGATATAGCAAACTGAACTTAATCGTTTATAAATATAGCAAAATTTCACTGTCTATCTCCTAATAACGATAAACATGATCTATCAATGTCTATCTATATGTATCATTACTAGACAGTGATATTTTACCATATAGAACAATTGGTATAAAAATGGATTACCCTAATTGACTAAACATTGATGGGAGAGTGGGTGTTAGAAGAAGGGTAATTTTGATTGAAGTTGTCAAAAACCCACTTTGATGATTGATGATGATTCCTCCTTCCCACTACAAACATAACTTTTAGTTTTAGCTCTCTTTATTCCAACCCAAATGAGGAAGCCTTCCATATTTTTATAAGACATTTCAAAGCCCTAGAGAATGCTAGTGCTTCTTCATTAGTACAAAACAAAAACACTTTTAAATACTTATCCCCTTTTGTTTCAAAATCAAACCAACAAAAAGAAACCCAATATTACACAAAACCATCATGAAAAAGAGAGTCTTCTTCTTCTTCTTCTAATATTAGTGGAGAGAATCTTTTAATTTTTATTTTTATTTTTAAATTACATCATTGAGTTGTGTTAAAAATATTAAATATTTCCCCATTTTTAAGGTCAAATGTTATTGAGAATGGAGTGGCTCTTTTGCAAGGGAATTCAAATGCTGACCTTTTAGCTTTTAGATATTATGTATGTATTTGTATAACTAGCCCCACATCCCAAATAAAATCATTACAAAAATTAAATATGTATTCTCGAAGAAAAAGTCAAAAGTTCGAAATTTTCACGCAAATCATGTGAAACTTAAAATTTTATCTTATAAAACTATTTAGAAATTGTTGGTGAACTAATATACACCAAACTAAAAGTTTGGAGGCATTGGATACATTTTAAAAGAGAGAAAACAAATTAGAAATAAACTTAAAAAACAAATTTTAAAAAATTTAAAAATTAAACTTGTGAATTGTGAATTTAGGCATTTTTGAAAATTAAAATTTACTAATTTGGTTTATGAATGAATAGAAAGTTTTGAAATATGATGATTATAAGAAAGGCTGTTGATTGTTCTGACTCATTGTGCCTTTCCCCAACTCATCTCATCTTCTTCTACTTCCTGAAGTTCTGAGTAATTTTGTGTGCATGCCAAGACATTTATGATTGAATTTTTGGACAATGACTTTTATCAAAGGAATGATTTGCCATAGCCCCCTTCCTAGAACCCTAATGCCCAAATACTACTAGGCCACTCTCTTACCAAATTTCTTATTTTTATTTACTTCAAACACAAAACCCATCTCTGTTTTTAATCATTTAACTGTGTTCCATTAATCATAGGCCTTACACAAACCCACATCCTTTCTTTTCCATATCCCTCATCTTTGCCCACCACCTGTTCGACGAAATTCCTCAAAGAAATATTTCACAGTCAAGGGCTGGTTTTATTTTTTTAAAAAAATGAGTTTGTGAGCAATTGGATCTCAATGGTCCAACTTCATTACAACAAGTGCTTTTCAGCTTAGGGTTTGACAAGTGATCAATGGGTCATAGAGCAGAGAAAAAGCAGAGAGTGGAATGAGTAGAATGAATCATAGACCGTACGAAAAAGAAGTGGGGATGTGTTAAGTTTGAAGATGGAAGAAAGGGGAATTAATTAAACATTTTGGTTTTGTGTGTTTTAGGGGTTGGGTGGGTGTTTGTAGGGCCAAATTATGAAGAGGGTGGTGAGAAAAGAAAAAGGGTTTGTGTGTTTGTGAATTGTGATATTAAAAATTTTAAATTTTAAAAGTGATTTTGGGGTTGGGGATTTGAAGAGAGTTGTTGTAGGGTCAGAGCCGCAAGCAATCATGGTTTGTGTGTTGGATGGCTGCGGCTCAGAGACGTTTTTCTGTTCTGTTCCTGTTCTGTTCTGCGTCTAATGCTAGTGGGGAAGAAGATAGATAAATAAATTAAAATTAATAATAATTTTCATAAACTTAAAGTTGGTTTTTAGTTTCTTTAAATACAACCTAACTAAAGGCCATTGACGGCGCAGCAATTGCTCAACTATGAACATAAAGTGGAAAAGAAAAAGCCAGAGAAGAAGAAGGAAAATAATAATAATAATAATAATAATAATAATAAATAAAACACCATCTTATTTTGATGGTTTATCTGTGAGAATGTGAATATGTGTGTGTTTGCAATGAATTTCTAAGTGTACGTTAAAGCACGTCACTCTGACTTTGTGAAGTATTTTAAATTTGTGTTTGTTTGTGAGGAGTTGTGAACTAAATTTCTTGTTTGAATCACGGGTTTGTGAACTAATAACTAGAAAATATCAATTTTATGTTTTATTGACTTCTTAAATTGTAGGCATCGGGAGTTTATGACTACACTCTTTTATTCTAAATACCTTTATGAAGAGTTGAGGCAAACAATTGAAATGAAAGTTCGAGAATGTAAGTCATAGTATCGTGGTAGTTTGATATGAAAGTTGAAGTTAAGTTGGAGAGTAAAGCGGTAGTGAAAGGACAATCTGTGGGAGATAAGAATGGAGTGTTGGGTGTTTGGATGTGAGTGATGGGGGCGATGGATGGATATTAATATTGCTAGTTGGCTTTGCCCTTCGCCTTTTTAAAGAAAAAAAAATTATTGGTCCTTTTAAATTAAAAAAAGGAAAATGTAAGGTTGAACATTGAAGCAAAAGAAAAATAAAGAATGTCGGTTTGTGTTGTTGTGGTTTGTTAGGTTACCTATCATTTTGAGTTATAAAATGATACGAAATGATCGTGATATTAAAAACTTGAAAGAACCGTGTCAAATATATCATTTAGAATCAAAGTATTAAAATATATAAAATATTTTAAAAAATTACAAATATAGTAAAATACGTCAAAGTACATCCATGATAAAAATCTATCTAGATCATATTGCAAATATTGCTGATAGACTATACAAATTTATTAAAGATAGATTTTGATATATTTACAATTTTTTATGTCAAAAAATTAGTGTACATTATAAACGGCTTAAATAAAATCTCATAAAATTTGTGGTCTTTTTTTTGGGCCTCCATGTCTGCAAAAATCAAATCTCACAAATCCCAACAACAGTTCTTTGTTTTTCTGCTTTAACCCTAAGCCCAAAATGTCAGATAACTTTTATTGTTTTTAATTTAATTTTTCTTTTTCTTTTTGTTATTTTAGCGGCGGCCGGATTAGTCTGCGCCGCTGCCATCCGCCACACAAACCGTAGCCCACCGCCCTCTTCTCCAATCATCATTACTATTACGCTCTTCTCTCTAGAGGTGTTTTGTTCATAAATGCTTTTGTGGATAAAGTGAAAGTTTCGTTATAAAATGTTAATAGAAGATAAATTTGCAAAAATGACTTTAAATATCGTTGTGGTTGTTGCAACTTTAAATTTTTAATTACAAAATTTGAGTTTTAAAACTTATATATAAGTTTTAAAATTAAAAGTTTGAGGGTATATTTTTAATTAATGTCATCTTTTAAAAATGATTTTTACAATTTATAATATTCTTTTAAAAACTTTTATTTAAAATATTTGTTTCCACAAGTTCCTTCGTTTTCAATTATTGATCTTATAATAGCGGATCTAATTAGTAGTATTTTATTGAGAAGGAAGAAGATTTGACCAATGTCTAGTTGGTATAATGGTCTTCTTAGCTGAAATAAATAAAGTAGTGATTTTCATTCGACAAAATAAGCTTAAATCATCTGTAAATCTTGTTCCAATTAGGTTTCTATTTTTTTTTAAAAAAAATAGAAATTATTTGAAACTTTGAATATTGTTGTAAAAAAATGAAAATGGTCAAATTCTAGAATTATAATAACTAAAACTCCAAAGTTTGAAGAATATTTGGTATAATTTTAGTTTAGAAAATCTTATAAAGAATGTGGCAAGGCATGCTCGAATAATTATGAAGTAATTGAATAGATCAACTGGAAGATGAGTGCAGCATGTTTTCAAAAGTTGGACAATTCTCTTGTCCAATTATGCATTATTCAATTGAGCAAAATCATTAAAATATTCTAAAGTAGTTAACATCCAGAAGCTTGTCATAATATAATCTTATAATTTGATACAATGTTATTGAATCAAACCAAAATTGGCGTGTTATATTCTGAGTTCTTCAAATATTTTGAAATTATTTTTTTTGATCTTTGATGTCCATTAATCGTAGTAGATTCTTTTGAGTTTTTTTAATACAAATTCCAAATCTAAGAAACACAAAAAAATCGTTTCAAAATGAAGTATTTTTCCATTAATAAACCTCAGCGTCCAAGAGAATTAAGAACATTCAGACACCTATCAGTTATACATCTACAACAGTTTTTCTTTCAGTATAAAAGAAAATTTTGTAGTTATGGCAAAATGTTAACCAAGGGTCTATCTTATCCTCTGATCTTCTCAAAGACAACTACAAGACCTACAAAATCTATTCTTTTGTAAGTCCCAACACACATGTAAAGCTATGTATCAGGTAAAAAGAAAAGGCATTTACCTGTTGGTGTGTGTATGGTTTGTAACTTCTGAAGGTATCCATTATGAACATAAGAGACCACACAAGTCGTTTATCCGCGACGGAGAGATATCAGTGAAAGGGTATACCTTGAAGTTGCCAGTAGTCAAGCATGTCAATGTCAGTTCTCGATCGCTCACCATTGTCTGCATTAAAATGCAGTTCGATTTGAGATATAGAGATTTGAAGCATAAGAATCTGGCAATGCAGCTAGCAGATTGCATAATATTTAGTTGCAAAACCAAGTCTGATTGAACAGATTTCATTTTAGCTTCTATGCAGTCAAAATGAATAAGAATGTATAGTCTAGGTATTTTCCACTAAGAAATATAAAGAACATGATTAATGCTTTTAACCTCGCGCTTAATGAAAAACTTTACGATATTTAATAAGCTAGATAAGCGGTCACTGTGGTTTGATTTATAATCCACGACAGGAATGACATCTAATGTAGAGCATGCTTCCACAACTAGGACATTTATTGGTGGTTGGTTGCTTTCTTCTCAGATGATTTGCAATTGAATAGTTGAGGGCATGGCTATCAAATCTTCCCTTTTTTATCAGTTTTCAAGTGTAGTCTATAAACATAGATTAGATATGATATAGAATGATGCATACCGCACAAGAAAATGCCACATCCTTGCAGTGCCATTTCTTGAATGGAACACAGTCGATATAGCGACACCATACGCAATACTGGTTCAAGTCAAATTCAAAAGCAACTCCAACTAGAGATCCGCAAAATCTGGATACGAAGAAAACTACACTTTAGATTAGATTTCAGTTCAAGTCAAAATGACAAAAAAAATTAACATCCCCAACCCCACAGTCACAAAAAGTATGCAGTCTTGTTGGTTTCAGGAAACTCACAAAAGAGCGAAGAGAAGAAGAGACGTGCTTCTCAGGATCGGTTTGTCCAGCTTCTGTTTCATTTTCAAATTGAAATAATTCTTGAAACTATAGCTAAAAGAGTATCCTTTAGTTTGAGCCTTTTCTTGTCTATGCTGCAGAGTGAACAAAATCATGAAACCGAGAAGTACTCCCGATGCCAAGCCTCCAACATTCGCAAAATTGTCTATGTAAGGTAGCAGACCAAGTCCGAAATTGATAGCGAAGACAGCAAGAATTGATCCCAAAGCTAAAAACTGCGATAAAAATAAAGTAAAAAACAAGCAACTCTACAATCAGATTACCTAGAAAGTATAACCATTACAGCGGGAAACAGTTTGAGTTTATACTCTATCGGTGTAAAGTTTCCAGTTTCTTATTATCCCAGAAATCATAGCTCCAAGTAAACCAAATAGAGCTCCAGATGAACCAACAGATGGGCTGTTTTGAGCAAAAAGTGCGGCCACCAAGGTGCCAGTATAAGCAGAGAGTAGATAGATAATCCCAGTCCTTACTGTTCAAAACAAGGAAGGGGAAAAGCCTAAAAACATTTGTCCAAGTCCAACAGCTTCCGACTTCAGAAAACATGAAAAACACAAGAAGGCTTACCTGGTCCATACTCATGTTCTAATTGAACATGAAAGAACTTGAAAGAACCGTGTCAAATATATCATTTAGAATCAAAGTATTAAAATATATAAAATATTTTAAAAAATTACAAATATAGTAAAATACGTCAAAGTACATCCATGATAAAAATCTATCTAGATCATATTGCAAATATTGCTGATAGACTATACAAATTTATTAAAGATAGATTTTGATATATTTACAATTTTTTATGTCAAAAAATTAGTGTACATTATAAACGGCTTAAATAAAATCTCATAAAATTTGTGGTCTTTTTTTTGGGCCTCCATGTCTGCAAAAATCAAATCTCACAAATCCCAACAACAGTTCTTTGTTTTTCTGCTTTAACCCTAAGCCCAAAATGTCAGATAACTTTTATTGTTTTTAATTTAATTTTTCTTTTTCTTTTTGTTATTTTAGCGGCGGCCGGATTAGTCTGCGCCGCTGCCATCCGCCACACAAACCGTAGCCCACCGCCCTCTTCTCCAATCATCATTACTATTACGCTCTTCTCTCTAGAGGTGTTTTGTTCATAAATGCTTTTGTGGATAAAGTGAAAGTTTCGTTATAAAATGTTAATAGAAGATAAATTTGCAAAAATGACTTTAAATATCGTTGTGGTTGTTGCAACTTTAAATTTTTAATTACAAAATTTGAGTTTTAAAACTTATATATAAGTTTTAAAATTAAAAGTTTGAGGGTATATTTTTAATTAATGTCATCTTTTAAAAATGATTTTTACAATTTATAATATTCTTTTAAAAACTTTTATTTAAAATATTTGTTTCCACAAGTTCCTTCGTTTTCAATTATTGATCTTATAATAGCGGATCTAATTAGTAGTATTTTATTGAGAAGGAAGAAGATTTGACCAATGTCTAGTTGGTATAATGGTCTTCTTAGCTGAAATAAATAAAGTAGTGATTTTCATTCGACAAAATAAGCTTAAATCATCTGTAAATCTTGTTCCAATTAGGTTTCTATTTTTTTTTAAAAAAAATAGAAATTATTTGAAACTTTGAATATTGTTGTAAAAAAATGAAAATGGTCAAATTCTAGAATTATAATAACTAAAACTCCAAAGTTTGAAGAATATTTGGTATAATTTTAGTTTAGAAAATCTTATAAAGAATGTGGCAAGGCATGCTCGAATAATTATGAAGTAATTGAATAGATCAACTGGAAGATGAGTGCAGCATGTTTTCAAAAGTTGGACAATTCTCTTGTCCAATTATGCATTATTCAATTGAGCAAAATCATTAAAATATTCTAAAGTAGTTAACATCCAGAAGCTTGTCATAATATAATCTTATAATTTGATACAATGTTATTGAATCAAACCAAAATTGGCGTGTTATATTCTGAGTTCTTCAAATATTTTGAAATTATTTTTTTTGATCTTTGATGTCCATTAATCGTAGTAGATTCTTTTGAGTTTTTTTAATACAAATTCCAAATCTAAGAAACACAAAAAAATCGTTTCAAAATGAAGTATTTTTCCATTAATAAACCTCAGCGTCCAAGAGAATTAAGAACATTCAGACACCTATCAGTTATACATCTACAACAGTTTTTCTTTCAGTATAAAAGAAAATTTTGTAGTTATGGCAAAATGTTAACCAAGGGTCTATCTTATCCTCTGATCTTCTCAAAGACAACTACAAGACCTACAAAATCTATTCTTTTGTAAGTCCCAACACACATGTAAAGCTATGTATCAGGTAAAAAGAAAAGGCATTTACCTGTTGGTGTGTGTATGGTTTGTAACTTCTGAAGGTATCCATTATGAACATAAGAGACCACACAAGTCGTTTATCCGCGACGGAGAGATATCAGTGAAAGGGTATACCTTGAAGTTGCCAGTAGTCAAGCATGTCAATGTCAGTTCTCGATCGCTCACCATTGTCTGCATTAAAATGCAGTTCGATTTGAGATATAGAGATTTGAAGCATAAGAATCTGGCAATGCAGCTAGCAGATTGCATAATATTTAGTTGCAAAACCAAGTCTGATTGAACAGATTTCATTTTAGCTTCTATGCAGTCAAAATGAATAAGAATGTATAGTCTAGGTATTTTCCACTAAGAAATATAAAGAACATGATTAATGCTTTTAACCTCGCGCTTAATGAAAAACTTTACGATATTTAATAAGCTAGATAAGCGGTCACTGTGGTTTGATTTATAATCCACGACAGGAATGACATCTAATGTAGAGCATGCTTCCACAACTAGGACATTTATTGGTGGTTGGTTGCTTTCTTCTCAGATGATTTGCAATTGAATAGTTGAGGGCATGGCTATCAAATCTTCCCTTTTTTATCAGTTTTCAAGTGTAGTCTATAAACATAGATTAGATATGATATAGAATGATGCATACCGCACAAGAAAATGCCACATCCTTGCAGTGCCATTTCTTGAATGGAACACAGTCGATATAGCGACACCATACGCAATACTGGTTCAAGTCAAATTCAAAAGCAACTCCAACTAGAGATCCGCAAAATCTGGATACGAAGAAAACTACACTTTAGATTAGATTTCAGTTCAAGTCAAAATGACAAAAAAAATTAACATCCCCAACCCCACAGTCACAAAAAGTATGCAGTCTTGTTGGTTTCAGGAAACTCACAAAAGAGCGAAGAGAAGAAGAGACGTGCTTCTCAGGATCGGTTTGTCCAGCTTCTGTTTCATTTTCAAATTGAAATAATTCTTGAAACTATAGCTAAAAGAGTATCCTTTAGTTTGAGCCTTTTCTTGTCTATGCTGCAGAGTGAACAAAATCATGAAACCGAGAAGTACTCCCGATGCCAAGCCTCCAACATTCGCAAAATTGTCTATGTAAGGTAGCAGACCAAGTCCGAAATTGATAGCGAAGACAGCAAGAATTGATCCCAAAGCTAAAAACTGCGATAAAAATAAAGTAAAAAACAAGCAACTCTACAATCAGATTACCTAGAAAGTATAACCATTACAGCGGGAAACAGTTTGAGTTTATACTCTATCGGTGTAAAGTTTCCAGTTTCTTATTATCCCAGAAATCATAGCTCCAAGTAAACCAAATAGAGCTCCAGATGAACCAACAGATGGGCTGTTTTGAGCAAAAAGTGCGGCCACCAAGGTGCCAGTATAAGCAGAGAGTAGATAGATAATCCCAGTCCTTACTGTTCAAAACAAGGAAGGGGAAAAGCCTAAAAACATTTGTCCAAGTCCAACAGCTTCCGACTTCAGAAAACATGAAAAACACAAGAAGGCTTACCTGGTCCATACTCATGTTCTAATTGAATCCCTACAAAGATAACGCTGCTAAGATTAATCACAAGGTGGATGAGTCCAGCATGCATACAAGGAAATGTAAACAGACGCCAAATTTGTCGATATTCGGTCAAGCTCTTTCGCTGAAGACCTCCCATTTTCTCTAGCCTGTGGCAGGATAAAGAAAATATAAATGTAGCTATTAAACAAGTAAACAAAGCTAGAGACATTTTTGCTCCTATAAATTAAAGCTTTTCCACTTAATTTGTTAGCACATCAAAAAGCATCGTCTCAGAACAAAGCAGTTTTGGTTTATAGCAAGCATCAGTTCAGTAAACTGTGAAGGTAACTTGTTCCAGGGATGGACATTTAGCAATTCTTCTCATTGAGATTGGTTATAAGCGTTGATTTAAAAGCAAAAGAATTGCTTATGTCTTAAATTTCAACACCGTAATCATCAGATTGGACATTTCTCAAGAAATTTAAATTCAAATAGCCTACTTCCATGAGGACAGAAACTAGCAGTCTTACAGTAATTGGAGAACAGTCCAGAATGAACAAAAACAACTACGATTCCTTATCAAGCATCATAAAAAGAGACATCGACAAAGAACTGCATCACTGTATTCCGAGACTAAACGTCAGAAACATTAATCTTCAGGAGGAAAAGAATGTAACATAGAAATGTTATTCTCTTCTCAATTATCCATAGCAGCAAATCGCAGGAGGAACAATCAACAGTAAAAGAATATAATTATAGCATTAACAATATCTCAAATCCGAAAGCTAGGGCAATATTCGTTTACTTTCGTTCTGATTAACTCAAACTCCCGTGAAAAAGAAAATGTAAAGATAAGAAAAACAAGCTCACGTGGAAGCGGAAGGGCCAAGAAGAGGATTCTCCGCAAGTGGCTGAAACGACATCCTTCCGAGCACTCCAAACGCGCATTCTTGGTGAGAATTAGACCAGCAGTCATTAACCAACATCATGGCGATGAACGCCACAATATGGAGAAGCACGAAGACGGAGACAACACAGGTATCACCTCTTGGCCTCCGAGAGCTCGATTTGAAGAACGGAATCTGCAATTCGTCCAAGTTTTCTGAAATCTCAGTGGAGAACGGCGGCGGGAGAGGAGGAGGAGGAGGAGGTGGCGGCGGCGGCGACGGCGGGGGCTTACTTGGTATGTGCATCTTGAAATCAGAAGCTCCCGACGCCATTTCCGAGGGTGTGGAATTGAGTTGCTAGAGAGCAACTTTGAGGAGTGTAGAATTGAGGGGGAAAATTAGGGTTACATTTAGAGTTGAAGGAGATTTGTTGGAGAAGAGAAGATAAGATGGGAGGAAGAAGAAAAACAGTTGAGAATGGCGGGAAATCTGTTTTGCTCAAACTACTTTACTCTCGACGAACAAACTTCACATATTTTGGTTTTTTTTTTTTTTTTTTTTTATGATCCATAGATTAGGAAAAAAATGATGGATTTTTTAAAAAATAAAAACTTAATTAACATTTGAACGTCGTTGTGAAAAAGTTTTTTATCTATATTTTATTTCTCACTCTTATTCTAGTTTTAGTTCTTGTTTTCACTCACTCACTTTCTTGCTCTTTCCCTCTACCTTTGATTTCTTTGCATTTGAAGAAACTTTATTGGTTATCATTGACCACGCTCGTTGTTAAAAGAAGAAGTTGTTATTGCAGTCGTTTGAGGCATAATATAGGAAGAGAGCATTGTCGTCATCAAAGATAGAAAAGAGATGAAGAGAAATAATACACGAGGCAAAAGACAAAAGGAATAATATTTAAAGAGAGAGATAGAACGAGAGTTGGAGAAGAGAAGAAAATGAAATATTAAAGACATTGGAAAAGGGTTAGAGAACGTTATTTTAAAAAACCAAGTGAAATAATAACATTTTGGTCCAATATTTTATATCAAATAATTCCCAAATATTATCGTAAAATGAAGGAGAGAATTGAGGATTAAGTAAATCCAATGAAACATACTCAATTTCAATAAATAGTGGAGTTATGTAAATTAATAAAATTAGTTTAACGATAGTTCAATCGATAAAATATGTAATATCATCTTCGAGGTCAGAAGTTCAATTCTCTCCACCATTTTATAGATAATTTTTGTATGTTTTTCTTTTTGGAAGGAAGTGATCTTGATTGTTTTTTTTACATAGCTTTGAATTTGTATTAATATGTTAATTGGAGTCATATATAGGATTTGTTAAAAAAAAATTGGGCCTCCTCGAAATAGGTCATCTGTACAAACATTTCTCTCTAAAAGATGAATGATCTACCCACTTATAATTGAATAAACAAATAAAACTTTATATAATTTACTTTTATATTTCAGGTCACGTGCATTAATACAAATTTTGTCTAAGAAATTACTCATGGTCGCTTTGATGATGAATTCATATTTAGTTTTTTCATGTTTTTATAATTTATGGTTTTTTTTTTCTCTCCTAATTTTCAATTTTTGTTTTTATTGTTCTTAAAAATACATCTGAATTCAAAGTCAAATTCTTACAAAAAAAATATAAAATGTTTATTTTTTAGCTTTAAAACCTTGATTTTGATTTTCAAAACCATTAGTAGAATCAAGATATCAGAATGTTTTTGTGTGGAAGTAATGTTTAGGTTAAATTATATAAATTTAAAACATTAGAGTTATTTTTTCAATGAGATATTAATTTAGTTCATATGCTAATTATAAGAGCATTTTATTCTATTTTAACTTTTTCTAAATTCAAGGGTATTTTGGAAACTTTACAATAATTTAGGAGTATTTTGGACAGAAAACTTTAACGAGTTTCATCTAAAACTAGTGGTAAGGGTATTTTTAATTATTTTTTAAAAATTTGAGGATATTTTTGAAATATTTAAAAGTTTAAGAGTATTTAGGACACCAAATGAGGAATAAATTTTTTATAATTTAGTTAGCATAATATTTGTATACATAAATTTTCAAACCTAAGAAATAAAATAAATTAAAAATATTAGTACAAAAATTAAATTATTATATATTAAAATTCAAAGACTAAATTGAGAGCCTAGGACAAAATCATAACCAATTTCCTAGATTTTTAGTTTCATGAAAAATTAAAGACCAAAATTATTTTTTCAAACCTCAAATCAACTAAAAGAAAAACAATCATTAAAAAAAAAACATAAGAGGAAAACACGATTCAATTAAATTAAGTAGCTATTAGTTCTAATATTGGATTATGGCAAATCTAATTTAAAAAAAACTCAGTATAGTTACGGAAGAGTTATAATTAAGAAGAAATAAAATCAACGGGGTTCAATTGGTTAATATTTGCAGTTGTCACCAAGCTGTCTCCGGCGCATTTCATTTCGGACGTCGATTGCACGCCAATATTTCGGACGTCGATTGCACGCCAATATTTATCCCTCCACTGTCACATTTTCTTGTTCAACAAGTTCTCAGACTAACTACTCTCCATCAAAGTCTCCCTTTTCATTGCAGAAATCATACCCCCTTTTCAGCCTTTTTCGAGAATTAGGGATTTGGAATCAAAAGGATTATGAAATTTAGGTCTTCCTTTTCAGCCTTTTTCGAGAATTAGGGATTGGGAATCAAAAGGATTATGAAATTTTAGGGCTTTGGAATTTAAAGAAGTTAAAGAAATATGCGGCATTTGACTACAAGACGAAGACAAACAGAGTAGATGGAGTATGGGGTAGAAAGAATTTGTGACTCAACAACAGATTTGGTATATTTGTCATAAATTCGTAATCATCCTTTAAATTAAATTCCACTTGTTCTGTTAAACTATTGCTTCTACCATTTGTATTTTTTAATTTGTTTGGAAAGATGTTTGAAGTTATGTTCGATTTTCGTTTATCATGATGGTTGGTCCACATTGTAGAATGCATTGGTTCTAGGATGTAGAAGGATTCTTGTACGTTACTATTTGATTTTAAACAACCCAGAAGCAGATGCATTGGTCCTAGAACAACCCAGAAGTTTCAAACAACCCTAAACATCTCTCTAGATATATTATCAATGTTTAGGGTTTATTGCCGACATGATTTCGTCCTACACAGTTAAAGAGCTAACAAAGCTCTGATACCACTTGTCACAATCGTAGCTTTTCGAATGCAGGTCAAACGATTGTGCGGCACTTGCTCTACTCGGTCAGCAAGTCAGCCGTGCTTAATCCACAACTTGTGGACTATCTCGAGGGTATGATGTGACCTCCCTTCCCTTTTATAGAGAAAATGATTTTATAAAATGGGAGAGAGAAAGCAAATAATTGAAAACATCATTAAAGCAAGCATTGAAGACTGTCAGTTGCAAGAAAAGATTTGATTGCAAAGAGTGCGACAAGGCTTGGTCGGGGATTCACTTAGTGGGTCTCCCCTATAGTACATTTTGAACATTTTCCATTGTGGCAGGCTTGCATATGAAATTTGCGAGCGTTCACTTACAAGCACGCCGACATAGAAACAAAGCACAGCGACGCGGAATTAAAGCACAATGACATGAATATGAAAGCACACACTAAACTAAGAATAAAACATAAACATAAAGCGGGTGAAGAGGGTTTTGGGCATGTGGCCATAGGAAGACTCTCCTTGGACAAGCATGCTCAAGACACTCCGCCACCCTTGATAGCTTATGGTAATCGGAAGACTTCTAATGCCACACTTGACCAACAGCTGACAGAAAGGAATTCAATGTTAAAGGTATTGAAAGAGCACTTGACCAATGCTTAGAACCGAATGAAAAAAATTGTAGATCGAAATAGAAGGCAAGTGACATTTCCGGTGAATGATTGGGTATATTTGAAGGTTTGTCCTTATCAGCAAATATCGATAGCGAAGAAACGAAATGAAAAGCTAACCCCTAACTTCTTCGGACCATATTGTGTTCTAAACCGAATTGGCTAGGTAGCTTATGAATTAGAACTACCGGAAAAAGCTACAATCCATCTTGTATTCCACGTCTCCTAGCTCTAAAAGTTTATAGGGGAAACAAAATCAATTCAGGTTAGACCTCCGATCATGTCAGATAATTTCAAATCAATGGTCGAACCAAAGGATGTTACGGGTTTTCGCAAAAATCCTCAAACGGGACTCAGTGAATTGCTTGTGAATTGGAAGGGCTTACTCGAGCATGAAGCAACTTGGATGATAGCAGCCGATTTTCTGCAACAATTTCCATCCTTCAACCTTGAGGACAAGGTTGACGTGACCTCAGAGGGTAATGTAAGGACTCTCATTCTATTGAAATACTCTAGAAAGGGTAAAAAGGGTAGTGGAGAGGGAAGCTAGTTATAAGTGGGACCCAGTAGTTATGTGGGAGTGAGGGAAATGGGAGTCTACTAGATATAGAATAAGATGGGAAATAGGTACGGCAACTTTTTGGTGAATAGAAAGTGTTCTTTTGGAGGGTGAGGTTAAGCTCTCTGCTCAACAGTGTAAGCTATGTAAGTAAGGAGAAACGAAGATGACTTTTGATTGGAGAATATTCAAGTATAGCATGGGATTGGACATCAAGTTTTCAATAGAAGAACTTTAGTCATTCTTTGGATAAAGGATTAGAAATGTGAATTAAGTTTTAATATAAGGTGGGAAGTGATTTGCTACGGAAATTGGCAATCCGCAGCTTCCACTAAGGTGGAAACAAGATGACTTTGGATACGAGAATTTCTTAATAAAACTCGGGATAAGACACCAAGTTTTAGTTGAAGAACCATTTATGTTCTTTGTAGAAAGTTTAAAGATAACAAATTAACTGTTTTGCTAGGGAAACCGGCAATGAACAATATTCTTGATTTTATTGAGTTATATGGTTATGTAAGTAAGGTGGAAGGGAGATGAATTTGGATATGAGAATTATGGAGTAAAGTATGAGATTGTACATCAAGTTTTTAAGTGAAGAACTCCTACCATTTTTTGATAAAGAATTAGCAATGAGGATTAAGTTTTAAGATAAGGCATGAAGTGATTTTGCCTTGGAAATGGGTAATTGACAATTTTCATGATTTTTGTTGACTATGGTTATGTAAGTGAGGAAGAAGGAAGATGACTTTGGGTACAAGATTTTGGAGTAAATCGTGGGATTGGACATCAAGTTTTTAATTGAAGGTCTTGCCATTCTTTGGATAAAGAATTTGAAATGTGGATCAAGTTTTAAGATAATGAGGTGATTTGCCTTTGAAATAGGCAATGACAATTTTCATGATTTTGTGGCTATGGTTACGTAAGTAAGGAGGAACGAAGATAACTTTCGATAGGGAGAATTTTAGAGTAAAGTGTGGGAAAACATCAAGTTTAAAATTGTAGAACCATTTTTGTTCTTTTGAGAAAGGATTAGGAATGTGGACAAAGTTTTAAGGTAAGCCACGAAGTGATTTGTCAGAGAACTTGTTAATGAATAATTTCTTTACTTTGTTGAGTTTTATTGTTACGTAAGGCGGAAGGGAGGTGACTTTCGATATGAGAATTCGGAGTAAAGCGTGTGAATGGACGTCAAGTTTTTAATTCAAGAACTGTGGCCATTCGTTTGTATGGGGATTAATTTTTAAGATAAGGTAAGAAGTGATTTGCCTCGGAAATGGTAATGGGAAATTTTCTTGATTTTGGTGAGTGTGATTATGTAAGTAAGAAGGAAGATGATTTTGGATACCAATATTTTGGATTGAAGTGTGGGATTGGACATCAAATTTTTAATTGAAGAACTCCGACCATTTTTGGATCTAAGGATTTGCAAAGGATTAAGTTTTAAGATAACATGAAGAGAATTGGGTAATGAACAATTTTCTTGATTTGTGTTTTATGGTTTTGTGAGTAAGGAGGAAAGAAGATGACTTTTGATTCGAGAATTTTGGAGTAAAGCGTGGCATTGGACACCAAGTTTTTTAATTGAAGAACTCTTGTTAGTTGTTGGCTAAAGGATGTGTAATGTGGGTAATGGGCATTTTTCTTGATCTGGTTGAGATTTTGGAGTAAAGTGTGGCATTTGGACACCAAGTTTTTTAATGCAAGGTTGTAAGTTGTTGGATGAAAGATAAGCAATGTTGATTAAGCATTAATATTTGTGGATTAAGTTTTAAGATAATACATGAAGTGATTTTCCTTTGTAGGTAATGGGTAATGGACAATTTTCAAGATTTTGTTGAGTATGATTATGTAAGTGAGGAGGAAGGAAGACGACTATGGATATGTGAATTTTTTTTCATTAAAACATGGGATTAGGCACCTAGATTTTAATGGAAGAACTCTTGCCATTTGTTGGATAAGGGATTGGCATTGTGGATTAGGTTTTAAGATAAGTCATGAATTGATTTCCTTGGAAATGGGTAATGGGCAATTTCTTAGACTTTGTTTAGTTTTATGGTTATGTAAGTTAGGAGGAAGGAAGATGACTTTGATATGAGAATTTAGAGTAAAGCAAAAGATTAGACTCCAAGTTTTTAGTTATTAAAAATTCTTGCATTCTTTGGATAAAGGAGGATAAGCAATGTGGGTTAAGTTTTATGATAAGACACGAAGTGATTATCCTTTAAAATGGGTAATGGGCAATATTCATGATTTTGTTGAGTATGGTTATGTAATTATGGAGGAAGAAAGATGACTTTGGTTACGGGAATTTTGGATTAAGACGTGGGATTGAACATCAAGTTGTTAATTGAAGAACTCTTTCAGTTCTTTCGTTAAAGGACTAACAATGTGATAGAACTTTAAGCTAAAGCATGAAGTGATTTGTCATGGAATTGGGTAACGGACAATTTTCTTGATTTTGTTGAGTTTTTTGGTTATTTGTAAGGACGAAGTAAGATGACTTTGGATGTGAGAATTATGGAGTAAAGCGTGAGATTGGACTTCAAGACCTCTCACCGTTCTTTGGATAAAGGATTAGCTATGTGAATATAGTTAATTGTGAGATAAAGCATGAAGAGATATCCATGGTATGAAAGAATTGGTGAGTTGGAGGATGATAGCACTTATACCCTTTTTTTCGTTTGGTGAGTAGCAAAGAAAAATGCATTTCATAGATCATGCATCAAGTGTACTCTGGTGCTGAGGACAATGCACAAATGCAATTCATCCAAATATTTTTAACGATACAGGAGACACAAGATGGGAAGTAGGATATAGTGTCAGAAGACTTTGCAAGGGTGTGCTAAACTTCAGGATGCAGAGGATATTCGATTTATCAGACAGGTAGCAGTCAGCAAAGCTTCACTTCAAAATGTTTTTGGAATATTTGATGTGAGCATGAGGGATCGAGCTACATCAAGAAGATGTGGCAGCTTTTCCGTTCAACTACACCATTTCGTTAGGGTGTGTCAACACAAGAGCTCTGGTGAACGATACGATGAGTTTGAAGATATGGTCCAGAGTAGTTTTAGTATTTTTTTGTTGAAGTTTCAGCATTTTGGTTTGAAGCTTGGCCACTGGATCCTGAGAATCCTTGAATTGTTTTAGTAATATCTAATTGGTTTCACATATAAGGCACAGTTGACCTTTTTAACGGATCTCCTTTATCTGGTTGTTTCTTCCTTTTATCTAACTGACCTTCAATCTTTTTTGCCCAAGTGACAGCTTCAACAAGGCTGTCCATGAGGCTGTAATTCAACCTTTTCTTGTTATGTCTTGCTTTAATGTAAATTGCAATTTGATACCATTCTCCTTCAAAAAGATTTAGTCTTGCTCCCAAATGATTGAGTTCTTCAATGTATTCACTAACTGTTCTTGAGCCTTGTTACTATAATCAGGCTAGTGTTCTTTCCTTTGTCAGAGGAACAGCTGAGAACCAGAGCTGCACCTCAACTAAAGCTGGAGTAAATTCATTTCAATTGTTTGGTCAAATCATCTATACGAGTCCTCCTGTCGAAAATGGAC
>JBBPDJ010000014.1:8028262-8138649 GCA_037974625.1 Cucumis cinereus
GTCCATTTTCGACAGGAGGACTCGTATAGATGATTTGACCAAACAATTGAAATGAATTTACTCCAGCTTTAGTTGAGTTGCAGCTCTGGTTCTCAGCTGTTCCTGTGGCAAAGGAAAGAACACTAGCCTGACTGTCAGGCGATAAGGTACCCGATTGCACACTACCAATTTGGAGATCAGTAGACACCGTTTGTGTCTTTGGCGCCACATTCAGCTTGAACATGGAATTTTCATCACATGTTGGTGGAGAAATTTCATTATATGGATTGAATGACCCAGATTCACAGAAAAAATTTTGCCTGGCTCCCTGCATGCCAGCAGGAAAAGAGTTAAAATTCAACAATGATTGGTTGAATTGCCCCATTGTTGAATCATCGAATCTCATCATAGGTGAAAACAGATCAGCTTCACCGTTCACCATCCCAGATTTCTGAGGACCTCTATATTTCTTTGCTGAGTGAAGAGGAGGGGGTATTGGAGGAGAAGGCGAAGCAAGTTCAACTTCCCAAGGGCTCACAAACTTAGCACTCTGCAGAGCATCAGTTTCTTCCCATGTAACCTAAGACAGGAAAAATGAAATTACATGAAAAAAACAAGAATAATGATAATAAATGGTGGAACAGAACTTCTAATACCCACATGAAATGTAAATCCCTAACTGACATAAGGGAAAAGAGACACCCAGATTCATTTGACTAAATCAACAAATCCCAAAATTCATGTTTCCCACTTACAAAAAAGACGTCCTATTTGCGTTCTCTTATTGCTTATTTGGCTTGTTATCTGGTATGTTTATATAACAAAAATACTCAAGAGTCATCCAACTAAATCAATTGTTTTAGAACTGTCTAAACCACCAAAGCCGTGATATATAACCCAACAGAGCTACACATTTACTTCCAAGCACATTTTATCAGATCAACCAACCTGATAAGTGATAACACACCTAGCAACCAAACCCCACATTATCCAACACCAAATAATCCAGACGCTACACAAAATACGATAAGAAGCTAAAGCTAAATACAAACAAAACGATCAAGGTTAACAAAGGAAATAAAACGAAGCAAAATTCAACTATCAAAAATAAATGATTCAAAAGTAGAAACGATAGCTAGCTCCGAGACATGGGTTAACAAAGGAATATTTTACCTCAAGCATACGCCATGGAGAACCCTTCCAAGGTCCGTGAGCAGGAACAGATGCTGAGGTTACAGTCCCTTGAAACCATTGTGTCTTCAAAGAATCCTCCGTCTCCACAGGCATTTTCACTCTTATTCCAGGATACCACTGATAATTCAACGAATTGTTCACTTTCTCAGCTGGTACAACAAATTCAGACGTACCAGTCCTAGGATAATAAACCACCTCGAATGGCCTAAATTCCACGGCCATCTCTGCAGCATTAGCAACCGTCTCGGCCAGCACCTTCCCAATATTAATCCGGGAGAAACCGACAGTTCCTTTATCTCCAGAACGTTTCTCCTCCACATTGCACCTTCCTCCTCCACCAACCTCACTATTCCATTTGCTGCAATCACCGCCTCCATTACTCTTTGAGTTTCCAAAGCGACGAATGCCAACAAACATATCCCCACTAGAATTCCTGGCGAAAATGACAGCATCACCAGCAATCAGCTTCTTATGATTCACGAACTTACTCCACCCAGTAGTAAGCAAATGCCGCCTCGGCGTTCCACGGTAAATGTGACGAAAATTCCAAACAACTCCATGGACATCAGTAATGGACAAAGTCTGTACCGGTGGTTCAACCTGATAATTCAACGGAGGAAAAATAGAATCGGCACAATACCGCGGCACAGAAAATCCACCGCCATTGTTAGCATCAGATGACGTAAGAACCTTAGCAAACTTCTCAATTCTATTCCTCTTCCCATTACCATCACCAGAACAACCAAATGGATGAACCGCTTGAGACACACTCTGACCAGGAGGAATTGGCTTAAGATTCAACTTAAGACAGACCTCATCAGTAAGTGAATCCGCAGTATAATCAGCAGCAGAAACGATACATTTAGTAGTAGGGTTAGAAAGAACAGACCGAGAAAGTGTCGGAACGTAAGTAGCATGTTCAAGATGTCCTTGAACGAAATAGTAAACTTCAGAACCGACAGTGTGGATATGAGCAGAATTACCGGAAAAAGCACGCCAGAGATTCGGGTCCATCATGCCGGAACTGAACCGGCGGTGATCGAACAACAAACAATGAAAATTTGTGTAATTGTTAGGGCAAGCAAAGAAAATTAAGAAAGAGAGTTTGAGATGATGAAATTGTGTGTTAGGGTTTTTGCTGTTATAGAGAGAATTTGGGGATGATGAGAGAGATATTTGGGAAGAACTGTGACTATGTCTTCGTCTCCATCTTCTTCTTCATGTTCATCCCTCTCTCTCTCTAAAAAGGATTTTTAAACATTTTGAAGAGAGAGGGAGAGAATGGCGTATTGGGTCGGAGAAACAGGAATCGGCAAGGAGGGAAGAACAGACTTACGTAACAGAAAGCCTTGAAAATCGGGGTGACTTTACGGTTTTGCCCCCGACACTCTAACTGAAAATCTGATTATTATTAACTATCTTGCTCTATTTTTCTTTTTTTTCCTTTAATTACTAATTTATTTTATTTTTAAATTTATATTTATTTGAGTTTTTAAATTATTTTAAATTATATATTTTCTAGATTTTTTTTTGTTAAAATTTTATTTTGGTTTTTGTGATTGTTCAATTTTTTTTTTTTTGTGTTTATCTTTAAAATATTGTTGTTATTAGTTAATTTTTAAAAAATAAACATCCAATCTTATTAGACAAAATTTAAATTTTTAGACAAAATTACTAAATGACAAAATATGTAATTCAAAGTTTAGATTCACTTGCGGATTTTAAATTTTTAAATAAAAGATATTGATTTCGGATAACATATTGGTTTTTCTATAAATAATAATAATAATAATAAATAAAGAATAACATTATTGGAATGGAAATTAAACTAAGAATATGTCAATATTGGTGTTTTAAAAAATAATTAAATTGATTTTAGGCGTGTACATATGCCGGGTTAGACCGGTTTGGAGGTAAATTTTAAATTGAGATCTTCGAATTGACAAAAACTGAATCTTATTGGTTTAATGGGAAAGCGTAAGCCAACCCAACCTGTAAATATTTTGGTTGGGTCCGATTTGTTTTTCTTTCTTTCATAATTTAAATATGTTTTCATTCTTTCATTGTCGAGTTGAATTTTTGTCGTGAACAAAATGTCATATTTACATAATTGACATAAGTATGTACATCAATTTTTTAAAACATTTATAATCAAACAAAAAATCTGCATTTAAATTCAATATATAATGATAATATAATAATAAAAACTGGGTTGGTCAGGTTGGTTGAGTTACTTAATCTCATAACACAACCCGAAATATATTTTTAAAAGAATTTTATAACTTATCCCAACCCAAAATAAAATAAAATGTAACCCAACTAAAACTGTTGGATTTGGTCATTTGGATTGGTCGGGTAACCAGATCCTTTAACCTGAAGTAAAAAAAAATGTTAAAAATTATTTTGGTTTTTAAATTTTCTCAATAATAAAAATTTAGGTTTTTTATATAATTTATAGAATAAGACAGTCGAACCTCTAACCTCAAAGTTGATAGTTTATACAGTTGAATTATATTCGATTTGATAATTTCAATACTCAAAACTTCAATAGTAATAATTTAATTTCTACACTTACCATTTAGTTTGGTAACTCGTATGGTTTAATTAAGTAAAAAAATTATCAAATAATTAGATTTCTTTCTAAAAAAAATCATTTGAGATCGAAATTGTCTACTACTATAAAAATTAGGTTATTAAGTAATAAAAATTGAAACATTTTTTTTAGATTTTTTAGAATATTTAATTTGTTACAAATTTTAAGACATATAGATTAAATTGTATTGTTGGATATTCAAATATTTCAAATTCATAATTAAACTATATAATTACAAACTAAATTTCATAATATAAATTATTTGTTTGTGTGAAGGATCCCACCAAAAAAAAATGAAAGAAAAAGTAAATTATGTTAAAATAATAGGAATTTTGTTTTCTTTCAGACATAATTTCAATGAATAAATCAAACATAACTATGTTTATAATATAATCACATTTAGTCTGACAGTATAATAGTTTTTATTAAGATAATTGATATTTATAATAGAAAAAAAAAAGATAATTCGTATTTAAATACGTGATGTACATTTAAAATTGTTAGATGTTACTATAGATACAGATTAGATATTTGAAAACAAAAGAATATTGGTTTTTTAAAATTTGATTTTGATTCAAATGTCATATCGTGCCTTTCAAGATTTTTATTCATAATTATCTCGATCTGATTTTTATTATTAATATTTGTTATCATTAGATAAATAAAATAAATTGTTTTGAACTTTAAATTTTTACTAACTGTGTACAGCTTTCAAATATTTGTGCATAATAATTTTCATGGTATTTGTTGATGAAAATTTTGTTTGAAAAATAATATTAGTATTTTTATTTTCATATTGCTAGAAAAGTAAAGTGGAAACTTCTCTATATATCTTTACTATATGTTGTGGGTTTGACCTAAGGGTACCGTATTTTAGAACTTTTTTTTAGGTTTAGCTAAATAATCAACCTTTTAGTAAATATGAAAAAATATTATAAGAATTTGAGAGAAAATAAACATAATTTTCATAAAAAAGCAAGAGACAAAAAAAACATACTTGGCATCATTGTGATTATATACTAAGTTCAATTTTAATTCTGATATTTTAAAATATTTAATTTTATTTTTTTATGGTGACCACCTAGAATTAACTATGGTTCAGTTTGTTTATTTGATTTCTGAATTTTAGTTTTTTTTCTTAAATTAAGTTTTCATCTTTAAATTTTATATTTTATTATCTACCTTTTACTAATATTTTAGAAAACCAAATCAAATTTTAAAAATAAATTTTAACTATTTTTTAGAAAAAATTAATCACAAATAAACTCTATTACTTGATATAGATGCAAACAACTATAAAAAATAATAAGATTAAAATATCTGATATTTTAACCTTTGTCGATTCTCGATTGAATTTTAGAAGATGATTTCAAACATTCATTTTAACTTATGTACTTTTAATAAAATTTAAACTTCACATCTCAAATTTAATTTTTATAAAAAAAAAAATTGACTAAACAATAGTAATAGTGTTCCTTAAGAAATATAATATGTAAATATATTATTAAAATTTAGAGGAAAAATACTAATTAATTAATAACAAAACTAAGTAATAAACCAAAAGAATGGACTAACTTAATGTTTGTTAAAAAGATCCAAACTATTTAAAATATGCGTAGGCTGTGATTAATATTTTATTTCTTAAAAGAATTAAATTAAAGCTGTGATTAATATATTTACAAATATTCTAGAGTTAAATATTTAAAAAAAAAAAAAAATCAAATTGCTGTTTGCTATAATTTGCTTTTATTGAATCACAAAAACTCCAAAAGGAGACAAACACATTTGAAATGGAGAGTAATTGATATGGTGTCACATTATCAACCACGCTTAGCCGCGGCCACCGCCTCAAGGTAGCACACTACTATTGGGACAACAAATTTTTTTAATGTCCTTAAAAAACAAACTTCTTTCTGTTTTTTAGTGTCCTGTAACTTTTGGGGGTAAAACAACATCAGATATATATTCGAAACAAGGAACAGCAATACCATTGTTCAATAAAAACTCAACAGCAGTTCTTTGAAGTGTTTATAAGGAACACTATTAGTTGAGGACACAACAAACACAATACACCATTGTTCATAGACAAGGTTGGTTTCATATAACCCAAACACACCCAAATAGAACACTAAGACATAAGAGAACACAACACGATGGAACAAACGATGATCCCTTATTCCAGAATTGCTAAACAAAATGCATAGGCAGTGAGCATAACAAAAAAGTGTGCAGTAATTAATATTATTCTTACTCTTCTTCTTCCGTCTCCGACTCGGCATTCTGGAGCCATTCGATGAATGGCTTTACATACTTCCAGATTTGAGAGCTTTTGTTTCCACCAGCCACACCCTGGTTGTACCACTCTAGTACGAATTCCTCCTCAATTACATCGCCATCGTATAACGATTTCAGGACTAGGGCAACCTCCTTGCCTGCCTCAGGACTTGTGTTGAGACAGAAAGATTCAATGGCACGTAAAAGAATTATCTGTGAACCTTCCTCAGCAGCAACTACAGCCAGGAACTTCTTCTTTTTCACTACTTCCTTAGAGAAGCCTTTGCCAACACCCTCAAATAGACCCTCGACTAAGGCATTCACAATCTCTTGGCGAGTTCCGGAGAGTGATTCCAAGAACGATTTGAGATTGGTTGTGGAGGAACTTTTCTTCAAATAATCTTTGATTTCTTGAATGAGGGCACCGTGGGTAGAAACTCCATTTCCATTCTTGTTACCATTGGCTGCAGACTTCTCATGCTCAGATGACTTCTTTGAAGTCTTGTTCTCTTCGGTAGTAGAAAGCATGACCATATCAGCAGTGACAGCACTCAACTGCTCCTGAATACGCTGCTTAGCTGCCTCTAAAGAAGTATCTGTTTGCCACTGCACGTCATCATCGTCGTCGTCATCATCTGCTTGGTCATTATCACCGACATGGCTACGAGTTGGAGAATGATCTTCATCTGAGCCATTGTTCTTTTTCTTGCTTGGAACTTTGGTTACAGCATCCTTTGTAGTAGTGCTTTTCTTTTTTACTGAATCCTTCTTTATTTTCTTCAGCTCCTCATCTGCAGCCTCTCCCTCCTTAAGACGTTCCTTCTCAGCCCTCCTCATTGCTTTCTTGTCTTTTGATCCCTTCTTTTGTTCAGGAGGATTCTTGAGAATAAATGTTGTGAGTTTATCTCTCATGTCAACATCAGATATGAATCCACAGGCAGCACATTTCATAGTGATCATCTGTGTCTTCGTGATGATTATCTCAGTCTCAGGGTTACCACATCCATAGCATTGAACATATTTCTTGATGAAATTTTCGAGAAGACCAGCCAGCTTGGCTGTCTCATGTGCACCATTTACAAGAGAAGTTCCGGTTTTCTCATCGAACTTGGATTGTGCACCAAGTTCACATCCAAAGTACTTGGTAGTGTAAGAGGCAGGTCTGCCCAAGGCTTTTGCAATTTCCACCATGTTAACTACATTAGTCTTGATGCCATTACCTCTACCTTCAATTTTAGTAACCATCTTAGGCATTTTATACCTATAGAAGGCATCATCACGGTTCGAGGCACCAATATTCTGCAACGCCATGTTGTTAATACACAAATACTGCAAGTTCTAGTTAGAAAAGATAGGTAGAAGCAGCAGTATCTTCAAAAATTTCTAACGCCTTTTGAGCAGCTGGGAAAGGCTGCATAAAATGGAAACCAAGACCACGTGCTTTTCTATGAACTCCAAGCAACTCAAGATGCATGCAGCCAATAGTCTCAGCACAACCGATCTTTTTCCTAGACGTAGGGCAATACTCTCCAAGCAATCCAATCGATGACAAAAAGAGAGAGGCCCGTTCAGACATAAAAGGAGTTTCAAACGTAACGCCCTCCACTTTGAACTACAGAACAGCAGACCAAATGGCCAACTTCCTGAGGATAAAGAACAAATAAGCAAGATTACATTCTGACCATGGTTGAACAGAACCATATTACAAGAAAATAGAAAAATACCATTGGAAAATAAAGATCTAGAACAAACATTATTTCAGAATCAGTAATCAGAACTTAAACACGTTCACAGTCAACATAAATATCATCATTCAAGTGTAAATTAAAGCGCACAAATATGTTATTCGTAATCTCAATGGACTAAATTTAAATTCCAGCTAAGACCAGTGAAAACATTGACCAGCAGTTCAAATTAAATCGAGCAAGTTCTAGAAGAGAGAAAATGATCTTACAATCACACAAAATGAAAGACATTCTAAATCTTACAATCACACACAAAATGCAAGACAATCTAGCTTGAAGCTTCATTCACGATTTAACACACATCTTACTAGATAAACGCAGACTCTATCATTTACAACTAGAAAATAAATAATCGATAACTTTGAAGTGATAAACAAATACGAAACGCAATACACAATTAAACACAAACGGATAGAACGAATATCCCAAACCTAAATGAAATCCTAGATAGAAAAACTAATAAAAATCGAATTCACAGATAAGATTCAATCATCGTTTTCATCAGCTTTACATATACAAAAACCAAACCAAAACGCCGATAATAATTTCCATTTCCGATCAAGGATGCAATTAAGA
Organism: Cucumis cinereus; assembly: GCA_037974625.1. NCBI lineage: Eukaryota > Viridiplantae > Streptophyta > Magnoliopsida > Cucurbitales > Cucurbitaceae > Cucumis > Cucumis cinereus. Next base: position 8,036,624 of record JBBPDJ010000014.1, read on the forward strand.
AAAACATACCAAACAAAAAAGTAAATCTATAGATCTGAACAACACGGCAAGAAACTCACAAAAATCCATCAAAAATCAATAATCGGAGTACCGATCTTAAAGATTTCATTAAATCAGAGACATTAGAGACAAAAGAATCATCAAACTTATAATCGATTCAAACAATAACAAAAACAACAAATCAAGGACGGTAAATCAACAAAAAACGGTGATGAAGTTAGATTAAACAAGAAAAACAAAGAAAAATTATTGCCTTACAGTGATGAATGGTGGTGATAGGAGAAAAAAGAACTGATCCTGAAAGGCTTAGGCTCTTGTTTTCGCGGTGACGAAGAAGCCGATGGGATTTTGATGGGGAGAAGGGAAGGGCTTATATACACGCTCAAAGGAATGGTAGAAAGAAAACCCTACACGTCACCAATTAGGGCAAACTTTTGTAAAAACAATTTTATAATTAATAAAATAAAATAATAAAATATTTGCGTTTAGGGCTTTTATCGAACTGAGGGTCAAAATTGCCCACAAGTTACGTCGTATTTACGAAATTGTCCTTGATACCGCTATTGCTATCGACGTTTCTCGATTCTTGAATATTTTGAGTCACGACATAAATTTGAAGAATATCTTTTTGTCCAATTTGAAGAAGAATATGGTAATTGTACTAAAAGCTGAGGGTAGAAATGGAAATGTAAAACTATCGGCGGGCATTGTTGTAATTGTAATTAAGGTATGACTTAAAGGAAAAGGCGAAGCAACCATTTTTGAGAAGTTACCTGGAAAAATATCCAAGGTTAAATTTTATTTTTAGTCCCTCAATTCTTTTTAATAATTTCGTACCAAAAATCAAATGATTTAATCCTTATATTTTTTTAATTTTTTTGTAATATTTTCTTAATAATTCGTGTAATTTAAATTTGTAATAATTTAGCTCACATATTTCAAATTTTAAAACCGATGATTCCTTTATGTAGATTTAGTTTGTGAAATTTCTTAGGTAGGAAAGCCAATAAAATAATCGAGAACTCAATATATTTATAAATTACGAAGTCTAAATTGTTAAACAATAAATTTTTTTGTTTAGTTAATCGACACCGATAGAAGTATACTATTGATAAAATCTAAAATTTTGTTATATTCTGTAAATATTTTTAACAGTTTTGTCATTTAATATAAATTTTGATCAAATTATTTCAAACTTAAAAATAAAAAATTGAATGGTTGCATGGTAAAAATAAAAGACTGCATTGTTACAAATTAAATAAATTGTTGTAAAATGAAATTATAAGATAAAAATGATATTTAACCAAAAATCAATTTATACATACCAAATTTGGGCCTATTAATTAAAATTACAAAATTAATAATTACATTTAAACTTTGACTATGTAACTAAATCTATTTAAACGGTTCTAACGTTTATGGTTATAAATTGACTTTTTACTTTAAAATTTTAGCCTCTGGAGCCGGTCAATGTTAAAATTTAATGAATAATCTATTACATAATAAATTATGAAGCAATCAAATTTTGAAAGGAGAAATAAGTCATTTAACATAGAAAAGTTTGTATTCATCCATTAATTGTTAGAAATATTGATTTTCTTATTTTTAAATGGCATGTTTATCCTATGTTCTTCATGTGATATTATGTTACAATTTAGATAAGTTTTTCATCAATCAATATTAATATGGGTATGGCTAAATTCTAGTATTTATATTATTAATTTTGAAGTTAGTCATGTAAAAAATAAAAACAATTTTAATATTCACTCTCGAACTTATTTTAAAAATATTAATTGTTACTTAGTTGAATTTAAACCTTTTAAATCACATGAATTTGATTTTCAAAAGGAATAAATTTGCTGAGTTATCATTTTTGTCCATGTAATTTGAGAATTGTTCGATCTTAGTTTTTATACTTTCAAATGTTTGATTTTGGACTATTTGGTTTTAGTAAATCTTAAATTTAGTCACTGCTATTTCATTGTTGAGTTTTTTTTTTTTTTTATAATAAAATACGTTGTTATCTAGTAGTAAATTTACTCTAATTTTTTAAACATATTCACTTATGGTATAAAATACTATTATTGTTATTGTTATTTAGCCAATTTTGATAAATATACCTTCGATGAACTAGATTTAAAATGTATAAAAGATAAAGATACTAAAATTGGACATTTTGAAACGAGATGGACCGTATACAATTGAAATAATTTTAAACTACGAGTAGAATTCTAGCAAGCGAGAGAGAAAGACTCTCTCACACACATACAAGTCGACATATAGTATTATGTGAATAAAAAAAACGTAAGACTAACTTTATCCTAACTTCTATCAAAATTGAATGAAAATAAAACAAGATGCGAGAACCATATTCCAATTCCTAATTGGATATGAAATGGTGATCAGTCTCACTCTCATTCCTTATTTTATATAAATAACTCATGTCTCTATTTTTAACGACATTCCTTTATAGATTTTACTATATTTTCTATTTTTAAAATATTAATTATTATTCTTAAAATCATTATCCGTTATAATTATATCTTAAAGATCAATAGTTAGATCTCAACCATATTTATTTAACTTTAAAAAACCCAATCACATATTCAACAATATAACCCTGAATATATTTGACATAAAAATATGGAATTGTTTGTCGAATAATGAAAATAAGTGCATAACTATCCTGAGGATCAATTTGTTTTTAAAATTATTAAATAATTTCATTAAATGGGACATTATTGCACCAAATGCACACCCAAATTAAAAATTTAAATGGTTTTTAATATATTATAGTCAACATTTTATATGATACCAAATCATTTTTAAAAGCATTATATAAAATAACCCACTGTTGTACCAAATCCAAATGCACACCCAAATTAAATTTTTATGATGTTAATAAATTATTTCCAAGATTTTAATAAATACAAATATCTTTTACAAAATCCTTGAAAGTCAAAATTGAAATTTCACTCTTACGTTGTGTTTGGAGTACACTTTTAAGTTAAGTCAGTTTGAAAGAAATTAGAGTATTTGACAACTACTCAAAATAGATTTTCGAGTGTATTTTAATCCATTATTACTTAAAAGTGTTTAAATAAAAATGATTTTTTTAAAAAATCTTTTTTTTTTTCTTAAATCAACCCAAATGAATCGGAAGTTTATTCCAGGTATTAATTTTGTTTTGGTTGAAATTTGTATGTGCAACACTATTTGATTGGTGCAACTACCATATATGATGCCCTATTAGTAAAATCATATATAAAATAAAACCAATTTTAAAAAAAATATATTCTTACTACAGAAGATAAGATTATTTGGTTCAAGAAAAGAATAAATAAAATAAAAAGATATCTAGTAGCTTCAGATCAAGGTAACCGATTGGTTCAAATCAATGGAAAATTTATTGTTGTTTATTATATATATATATATATATATATATATAAATTAAAGCAACAATTTAATCTTGAGATTTTAGTTCGATTTAGTCACTATATTTTCAACTTTGTAACAATTTAGTCTTACATTTTAATAAGTAGAGATTCATTCTATGTATTTTACAATTTGTAAATATTAGTGTGATTTAATGAAGTTTATTATCAATGTAGATTGATAAATGGGGCTTTTCCAAATATAGAAAAAATAAAATATTTAAAGAAAAAAACCACTAAAACACAAAATTTAATTACACTTGATTTTTTTATGAAATGTAAATATTTTGTCAATTTTTATATTTTTGATAATTTTTCTTGAATTGATAAATTGATTGAGAATCAAATTTATTTATAAAATATATAGAATAAGGCGTTAAATATTGAAACTTGAGACTTAATTTTAATGAACATTTTTAAAATAGGAACTAAATCAATATAGATTGTAAAATACAATAATTAAATAATTAGTTGTTAAAGTTTAAAGACTTAAATTACTATAGATTTTAAAATCAAAAGGACTATATTGTTACCAACTAGAATTTAGGGACTAAAATGTTAATTTTTTTAAAAAATAAATGGTTACAAATCACTTTTAGTCCTTATCACAAAAATAACAATTTAGTCCTCTTGTAGAAAATTGTGTTAATATTTAAAGATATTTTATGCATAAATAAATCGATGAACAAATTAGATATTCATATTATTATAAAATACAAAGTATATATAATATAATAATAAAAATTGACATCTAATTTTGATTTTTTTTTTTGTTTTACGTTAAGAACTAAATTGTTCTAAATTTAAAGACTACAAAGACCAAATTGTTACTAAAGTTCAGAGACTAAATTCTTACAAAATAAAAAGTATCAATAGTTTAGGGACATATGATTTACAAACATACATAAATACATAATTGAAAGTCCACATTATTGTATTAATTTATTTAAAATATGTAAAAAAATATACCTTATTACCAATAATTATTTCAAATCTCATGGAGGGAAAGTAATACATAAATCAAACAAAACGTCCACCATGAGAGAGAGATGAAGACTAAAATATTTGTTATTGAATTCGTTATTATTTATTCATCTAAAAAACCATCACCACAATTAAATCACAATTTCGATTTTAGTCCTTTTATCATTTTAAAAAAGTTTCAAGAATTTGGCCTCTGCAGTCATTTTGAGTCTTAATTTCATCACTACAATTTGGTCAAATTGTACAAATCATCGGTGTCATTACTATGTTTCTTTTAGCCAGATTGCACTGCTTTTATGTAGATCTTGTGACGAATCCACGGTTAGAAGACTCTACAGATCTTTAAATTAGTACCTGTTTAGAGAAGATGAATACTAGACTAGTAATTAGTCAATGGTAGTATGAAAAGTAGGACACAACTGATTGTCATTGTTGGTATTCACAAACATTTTGTAATCACTATGAACATTGGGCCTCATTATGAAATACGTGATGAACGGGTGACAAAACCGATTATCCATTTCTCTTTTTATGTGAACAATTTAAGATTTTCCAGGTTTTGTCATCACACATCATCCGTCTCATTCAGTTACTATCTATATAATTGTCGTTGCAATCGATATCGAACAACGAACAACAAAGTTCGAGTAAGAAATAGTAGGAGGAAGAAGATTGAATGTGCAAAAAATGGTTGATCATTCGAAACAATGAAATCATAAGTATTCAAAAGTTTGGTAATTTTATTATTTCTCGAGGACATTATAGTAAACACCCCATTCGATACCATTACCAATGTTAATGTAAACAACCTCAATAAAAATCAAATTACCATTACATATTGCCTAATGTTAACAAGTTCAAAGATATCTCGCTCCCTTTGTGATTGATGTCTATTACGATTGATACATAAATCGAACCCAATATGATCGGATCAATTTTGATCACACCTGCATCAACGTGCCCTAAATTGAAACTATGAACAGTTTATTCCTACTAAATTTGTAATGTACTAAGGAAAAGAAAAAAACAAAGAGAGATGGAAGAAAACCTTACCAAACCATGAAGATTCTTGGTAGAAGCCATTGATGATAAGGGACAAAGGTTTAAAGAGATCTGATTCTGATTGTGACAAATTTATAAAAATAAGAATTGAAGCATAAGAAAACAAACACAAACATTAGAAATCACAATCATAACAGCCGTGCAGCGCAATGAGCTTCAAAGTTGAAGAAGGCATTCCCATCTTTCTAACCTAAAAATACAAAACCTCAGAAAAGGCCAAACTCATACGCCAAAGGAATTATTAGCCTGTTTGTATATTTTTAGTTTTTTAACTTTTAGGATTATATCTATTTGGTCCTGACATTTAAAACATTTGATAGTCCCTCTTGAACTTTCATTTTTGTATAGACAGGTTCCTACAATTTCAACATTCTGTCTAATAACTCACAGGCATATTCAATATCTTTTAGACTTTAGAAACCCACTAGACACGAAATTGAAAGTTTCATATCATAATATATCTAATAGATCAGTTAATCATTAAAACAATTGTGCCTACTAGTTTAAAGAACTAAACGACATTTGTAAACGGGGGTTTGTTAGGTACAAAATTAAAAATTTAAGAAGACCTTTAAAGATCATTTGTTGACTGCAACATAAAACAGTCGCAAAGTATACGCTCTCTCCTCATCTTATTACAGGAAAATATGAGAAATATTTGTAGACTTGATACAATGATAAAGATACATGACTAAATCTACAACTAACTCAACAGAAGGTAAATAATTTGAATAACAGAGTAGCTAATGTAAAACTATATCCTAATACAACATAGAATATCCTTCAACCCCAGTGAAGAAAGGGTAGGGAATGTGTGATGTGTGCTGCACGTTTACTGTTGGTTGTCAATCTCCTTCCTAAGGGCCTGCATTTGGTTTACGACTCGAGTGATCTCAAGAAACGGAGGTACCAAGTTCTTCAAATTATTTGGTATCTTAAAAGTTTTAGTTATCGTTTATATCTCAATATATTTGAGTTATATCAATTGGCATCAGAGAAATCATGGTAGAGCAGGATGTTAAGTTGAAGAGTAGGATGTTAAGTCAAACTTAATTAAGGCATGTTCGCTTCAATAATGTTCGCTGATTGTTTAGTACCTCATTTTTCATGTTTATAAGAATCAAATGTAGTACAATAAAGTAAACCATCATGGGTTGACCTAGTGGTAGAAAATAAGACAAAATCTCAATAAATAACTAAAAGGTCACGAGTTTAATCCATGGTGATTACCTACTTATGAATTAATTTTCTACAAGTTTTTTTGACATCCAAATATTGTAGGATCATGGGTTCTCGTTCTTGAACTCTACCTTCTTCATCGCTCTGTGTTGAGACTAATTCTTCCATGAGGATCTTTTAAGCTTTAACACCTCCAAGCACAAAAACAATGCAACTACAGAGTATGAATATAACTTATATCCAAATTTCTAAAAGTAATCTCAGGTAATAAAGAGATGATCAAGTGGGTGCAGAGTATTAAGTTTGAAGCTTCCCATCAAATTCAAGCAAAAGCAACTTAGAGTTATCACCTAACACATTTCTTAAACCACCAATTGATCTAAAATCTTAAACTAATGGGTGAAGGTAAATTTAATGTAATATCTAACACTCCCCTTCACCCACGAACTTAACCTTTTGGGTCAATCGTTGATTCAAGAGTTATCTCAAGAAGTTGCGGCTCAATTGTCCCACATTCTTTCTCTCTTCTTTTTCCTTTTGATATCGTGAGTTTCTGAGCTAGCTTGCTTGCACCTCAATTAATTGTCTGGGACAACCCACCTCCTGACCCTACAAGATTTGGGTTTCCTAGAAGTTAGGGCACAAATTAGGTTGCCCTAATTTTCTGTAACCATAATTGGGCTCAGACCCTACAGCCCTATCAAAAGTACTCGCTGTGAACTTATGCTTTCCTAAGTTCTTTCCAATTTTTGAACCAATGCTGAAAACTACTTTACTGAAGAACAGAATAAGAATTAATTATCTCAAATTTTAAAGAAAAATCAGAACTAAAATTACTAGACACTGATGATGGTTTCTACAACGATTCAAATATCTAAAATAGTTGGATTTCATTGCAAGGGTTATGAACAAGACGATGAAAACGAGAATCAAACTCTTCATTGCCACATGATAAACAATTACAAAAACATCTTTCATTAAAATGAGAGGAAAATGCTATTTGTTCATTGTTCCATTAAGAGGGTTCAAAGTGAAGTGAAATTTAGGGATATACCTGCAACTGCAAGATTGCCGAGGGAATGGAGATGGGTGCCGAGTGCGAAGAGACCATGAAGAAGATGAAGAAATTTGAGCAATTTTGGCGAGTGGATGGAAGGGTGAAGAGATCATTTTGCAAAAAGGAGAAATAGGGCCACGATAGAAAATAATGGGTTAAAATTTAAATTGCAAATTTAATCCTATATTTTCATGAGAAATTTATAATTTAACCCTATAATAATTTTATAAAGGTTTGTTAGAATTTTCATAAATAGTTTTAAATCATAAATATCAATTTATCATTTAACCAAAACATTTCTATATATTTATTATGAGGAGTTAATTCTTATCAAAATTTATTAAATAATAATAATAATAATTTTCATGCAAAAAAAAATTATATAAAACATGCTAAATTCTTTAAATTAAATTAAGGATTGAGTAAAATATAACGGAATTAAACATTTACATTTAAAGTAAAAATGCCAAACATAGAATAAATCTTACCAACAATAATCAAAATGATATTATAATCTTAACTAAAATTGGTATGGTTTAATGTAGTGTTATATCAATTAATTAATAAATCAAAATAAATAAATTTCTAAAAATAACAAATAAAGCAATGTTTGTACGTTATGTTAAGAAATTGATATTGAAAATTAAATAAATAAATTTTAATGCTACAAAAATTTATTAATTATTATAGTAATAACGAATAAGTTTTATATTAAATGAGATAAAGTTAAATAATAATTATGAATTAATCAGTTAAGATGGATCATATTAATGTTTTATAATCAATTAGAAAGTTAGCATTATTAATTAATATTGGCTGTACTGTGAAAATAATATTAATTCAAATAATTAATTATGTTTTAGTTTTATTATTCTTTTCACGAAGGAAGAAATCATCCATATGACGAGTGGATATTAATATCTTGGACTTAAAAAATGTGATAACATGTCACATGTGAAAATACTAAATATTTATTTGATGACTGGTGGTTGAACTAATGAATAGAAACTCTAAAAATATGAAATCAAACTTTAAAAATTCGAATCACAATGATTAAATTGACACTTTTCTCAAACCTCAAATATCAAAAGGTCTTTTACTCTAAATAAATAAATAAAACTCAAACTTGAGTGTAGATAACTCATTTTAACATACATTATATACCACATTAAACTTTTATTTATTAGCAATTAACGTTGATTGTGGGAAAGTGGTTGTCGGAGTTGGTCGTTAGAGGTTGCTTGCTGTCTACGAAGGTTGCTAGAAGTTTCGACCAAGTAGGTTGTCGATATTAGATGTCAGAGGGCAGTAGAAGCCGACGATAATCAAAGTGAAAATGAGGTAAAAGATTATCGAAGATATTTTGACAATTCTATATAATATAAAGGAAAGATTAACCATTTAATCACTCTAAGATTAATTTTTTGAAAGTTGACTATCTAAAAACCAATTTATTATATAAATTTGTATTTTCAAAACTTATTATTCTCGAAATATCAATGCTCAAAGAGTTAAATAAAACAATATGAATATCAATATAAAGGTAGAGGATTAGACCTAAACTCAGATTTAAGAAAAAAAAGAAAATAACCTGATTGACAGAATGTTCGTACTAATACACTTTAAAAAAAGCATATACTTTTGATGGATCTCGAGATACACTCATTTTTTTTTTGTATTGTTTTGTAGTTATTTAGGTTAAACAAATAATTAAAATATTTTATTTTAAAAAAGAATTTAAGATATGATAAAATTTGATTGGACAATTTTCTATGGATGCACGAAGATGAGTATTTTTTGCGAAAGAACGTACACGATTGAGTGGAAGAGTGGGAAAAACACACCATATAAATGAAGGAAAAATGGATGAGTAGCGTCTTCAAATTCCAAAATTAGTTACTCACTATGAACTCTTCCGTCTCTCTCTCTCGAGAAATTCGGAGTCTCTCGATTCAGTTTCTTGCAAAAATGGAGAGTTTGCAGATACGAGCATCGATTGATTTGCCTTTCATCGGTTGACGAATATGGGCAATCAAAGCAAAATTGGCTCATTCAATTCCCTTCTTCATGAGCAAAGAAGAGTTTCGTTCCGTTTTTTTTCCCCAAGAAATAACGTAATCGGAGCTCTTCAATTTCCCTTTAAAGCCTGCTCTCTTATGGCAGCTCAACCTCAACCTCCCCATTTATATATTCCTCTCTTTTCTCTGCAATTTCACCTTTGCACCTCTGTTTTCATCTCCCCCCTCTTTCTGTCTCAATCGGGGGAGAGATACAGTGTTGAGCCAAAATGAAAAACCGCGGCCCTAGAAAGGTTTCTGCTAAATGGGTTCCTTTCTTTTGCCTCGCTTTCTTCCTCTTTGGGATGCTTCTCACTTCCAGTGGCAGGTGATTGTTTCTCCCTCTGATTCTTGGATTTCTCTGTGTAATCGATTTCTATGATGGGTGGGTTTTTTTTTTTTTTTAAAAAAAATCTTATTAGGAGATTATGGAAATGGGTTAATGATGTTGCAGGATTTGGACGCCGAAGCAATCGGATTCACGCCTTGTTTCCCGGCTACAAAATGAACAGCAACAACTCCGGAGTGTTTCTGAAGGCATCACTACGAATCAGGTGAAAGTCTAAAATACTCAGTTTCGTTGTTTCAAATTTAAGAAGTTGGGTTTTGTTGTGAACATATTTGGGGATTGAATCGTTTTTAGAAATCTGTGGAGGACAAGAGAGTGTTGGCGGAGTTTCACAAAACACAGGCAGCAATTCAGTAAGTGTTTTGATTTGGGTCTTTGTATTTTGATCAATTTGATTTCGTCTTGTAAATTGATAATCTGGATTGGAATTTCTGCGTTTTATGGGGGGCGTTATAGATCTTTAGGCAGGCAAGTTTCTACACTGAAGACGGAAATGGCTGCAGCTCGGAAGGTTACACCTCCTGACATCAATCTGCCATCAGATAGAAATCATTTCCCAAGGAAGAAGATGTTCATAGTGATTGGAATCAATACTGCTTTCAGCAGTAGAAAGCGGCGTGAGACTGTGAGGGAGACATGGATGCCTCAAGGTATTTAACACTTTCTACCAACTTGTATTTACAAAAAATGATCGTCCACAGGCAGATCGATTAATTTGATAATTAAACAACTTTCTACTTGAAAAGCTATTTATCTTCCATTCTAAGGCAATTACAGTGTAGAGGTTGGAGTATAAGATACCATGTTAATTTAGCACAGAAAGCTAATAGATTATGATATATTCAATTCTAGATACATATATAGACATAACTATGTCTTTTGCTTTGGGGCTTGTAAACTCTTTTTGGAATCAGGGGTGAATCGGAAAAGGGAGGAGGGCAACCCCTTAGTTTGGCTTATAGTAATATATCTGCCCCTTAAATTTTCAATTTTTCAAAATAAAAAACTTAGCTCATAAAATTGTCTTAACCTATGAAAATTTAGAGCTCCACCGCTGCTTGGAATAGCGAGATAGGACTTAATACCATGGGTGTGTATATTTTTTTAGAAAATTCTTACATGTGAACAAGGATAGGGAACTTTCATTTGATTAGGATCACTCTCGAGGATTATGGTACAGATAAGCATATGTATTCTATCTTAATCCTTGGTTGTATTGATAGCTAAAAAAAATGTCATTTCCTGTTTGGACAGGCGAAAAACTCTTGCAATTGGAGCGCGAGAAGGGAATTATCATTAGGTTCATGATTGGCCATAGGTACGAATAACATTATTCCAGATTCCGTTATTTGTTTTCCTTCTGCTGTGGAATTTATAGACGTCTGAATTATTAAGCAGTGCAAAGTCCAACAGTATCTTGGACCGTGCCATTGACTCAGAAGATGCTCTACACAAGGATTTTCTAAGGCTGGTAAGTAAGAAAGCACATAACTCATAATGTATGGATAAGTAGAATTCTCTACACATTGAGATGGACATGGAATTTGGTCTGTGCCGTTTGTTACTTCACAGGAGCACATTGAAGGGTACCATGTCTTGTCTGCAAAAACAAAGATTTTCTTCACCACAGCTTATGCTAAATGGGATGCTGACTTCTATATTAAGGTTGATGATGATGTCCATGTCAATTTAGGTATGCATTACTTTTTGGAATCAATATCTTAGAGCATAGTCTTTTTTATAAGACTTAGAGCATAGTCAACAATCATTATGTACTTTTGAAAAAAAAAATGCACATTTTATTGTAATTTCTCTCTTTGGAATTTAAACAAAAATGTAAGCTGTCTTTGTAGGTGCTTTAGCTACAACTCTTGCGAATCATCGTACTAAGCCGAGAGTGTACATGGGATGTATGAAATCTGGACCTGTTCTCTCTGACAGGTAATTCTTTTGAAGGCTTGATTAGCAATAGTTTGTGCATTATCTGTTTTCCCTTATGCTGATCTCAAGCATCTGATGGAACTGTGGAAGGGAACATGAAGTTTCTTATTGCTTTCTTGTAAACTGGAAACGGTATAAAGTTTGCAGACAGATTACAAATCTTACCACCATCCCACTCCTTCAATTGCTTCGTTTCATTTACCCTTCATTTTCCCTCCTTTGATTTACCTGTAATGGTTCATAGAGACAACTTCTTAGAGCTTAGTGAATGAACTGTACATATTAATGAACCTACTCTACAATTGTCTATTAATTAGCTACCCCTCGGCTAAAAGAACGCAGTTTTCTTTTTCTTTGTACCAGTGAACCTTACCTCAGATGTTCCTATCACCGTGTAATGTATGCTTGATTAAAAAAAAAATACTCTGTCGTGACAGGAATGAGAAATACCATGAACCAGAATATTGGAAATTCGGGGAGGATGGGAACAAGTATTTCAGACACGCAACTGGACAGATTTATGCAATCTCAAATGATTTAGCTTCTTATATCTCAACCAACCGGTAAGGATAATTGTTTATTTAATTATCACGGTCAATTAACAGACATGCTGCCTAATGAGCTCTATCTAAACAATTTTATGTTGTTTAACCTTTCTATTTACAAGGCTGTTTAAAGTTGTAAGATAATGTGACTGCAGGCAAATATTGCACAAGTATGCAAATGAGGACGTTTCACTTGGTGCATGGTTCATTGGTCTCGAGGTCGAGCATATTGATGACCACAGCATGTGCTGCCCCACGCAACTAGGTATTGCTTGCGTTCACAACAATAATATCTATCCATCTAACCATAAAAAACACAACTCTTGTTAAGACATACATCATCAACTACGAAGTCAGAAGTTGGTTTGAATTCATGTCACTTCATATATAACTTAATTTTCTAGAAAATGCAGAGTTTTTGAATAATGGTGTTATGTTATATGTTTTGTTTTAACGGTGAATGCAGATTGTGAGTTGAAAGCACAAGCAGGTAATGCTTGCATTGCTTCATTTGATTGGAAGTGCAGTGGGATTTGCGAGTCAGTGGAGAGAATGAAAGACATTCATGAGAAGTGCGGGGAAAAGAATGACACTCTGTGGACTGCTTCCTTCTGACTTTCCAAAAGTTTTGCCATATAAATATAATATACAGAGATAAAGAGAGAGAAGCTGTTCTGTTCATTTGCAAGGAGGTAGCTAACAAAGGGGCTGCCTCTTCTTCTTCAGCTGTTGTGGAAGCAATGTGAGAGAGATGAATGAAAATGATTAGTGATGTTTTTTTTTCTTTTTATTTACACTTAATTGCCAATCCATAGCCTAATAACAGTAGGTTGTGTTTCTAAATTCATCTATTAGCATCTCTCTCTACTTAAAATTATGGTTCTTTGACAGTTGGGTAGCTTTTTGTTTTCTATAGCTTAAAAAATATGATTTAAAGTTCTTTTACATTGACCAAACATGGGACTTATTAGTAAAAAAAATTCTTTGTGCTAATCTTGATCATGGTTAAGAAAAAAGTTTGTAATTTGATCATGATTAAGAAACAATCAGATAAGTAAAAGAAAAAAAATCATAAAAAAAATCATCTCATCTTAATCTTGAGAGTAAAAAGTAAACTTTATGTCATTCTTACTATAAATATCATTTATTCGTATGAGATATATATAAAATTAGAACTTTTTGACTTCTTTGTTCGATAGTTTCTCATCTGTAACTTTGACATTACAACCATTTTTATTCGTTACACTCTTTTCAATTGGGACACGTGAAGGATAGAGAAAAAAAAATTGGTCATATTTTGACATTAATGAAAAATGAATGCTAACTTGCAACATGAGTCTAGATGAACTAGCATTAAGTTCTTATTGTTAACATGAGTGTTAACTTGTAACATGAGATTTGATTTTTTCACTCCACATATTGGTAAAACAGTAACCTATTTCAAAAACTCTACGAGAGGACATGAGTAAATCAGATTCTCAAGACCCAAAATGAAAAGAGAATATGGGCAAATCGAATTATGCTTATTCAAAATCCAAATAAAACATATATATAGGCGGATCCCAACTCAAAAGAGAAGTTAATCTTTAGACTTTAGCATAAAGGATCACAAAGAGAAAAGGGAAATGGCCAGATAGGTCAAAGAAGAAACTAACCTTCAATAAGAACGAATAAAAACAAAAGAAGGTAAAATAGTCTACGTATATAACAAAATTTAGATCAAACTCTAAGTTTCATTGGTGTAAGAAAAAAATGGAAATTATATATAAAAAAAATAATAAAGCAATATACATATTAAGAAAAGGGAAGAATTTTTATCACAGAGAAAAAGAAAAAAAAAAGGCACAGAGGGGAAAAAAGAATAAATGTAAAAATATATGTAAATTAATGGGTAAAAATTTAAAACTTATTAAAATATAATAAATTAATAAACAGAAACTCAACGCTTATTAAATGGGATGGAATGCTCATTGTAATATTATGTTACATCTTGTTGATGTTCTTATAGTATTTCATCAATATAACAAAAATATTCTTACCATATATGTTACGAAATCAACAAATTAAACTAAGATTTATGGTTGATAACCTACACAAAGATTTATGGTTCACTAGTCATATATTAACTATGTCAGACCAAAATCATAAATAACACAAATATGACAAATATGAATATAATTTACTTGGTTCTTTACTTGTATCAATTTAAATAATGAGTTTTCATGAATATATCAATTTAAAATTCGAACTTTCATAAACGTATCAATTTAAATTCTCTATTATCTCTTATTTAGATATACTTATGAAAGTTGAGAGTTGAAATTCATATAATTATTAGTTTGAAGTCTAAATTGACATAACACATAGTTTAAGGTATAAATTGATATTTGTCCAATTTAAAAATAAAACACTCATGTTTTATGATGTATTATTAAATTTAATATGATGTATTATGATCTTAATTGCACTATTATTAAATGTAAACTATTTCGTTTTCCCACAATTGGACGAATGATCTATTTAAAATTATGGAATCAAATTTCAGAATTCAAATAAAAAATTGGAATACAGCCTTTTGCCTTTTTGGAAATTTACCAACACAAAAATACCAATTTACCCTTCTTTCATTCAACAATCAACACTCCCCATGTGATCACCGACACCACCGATTTGCCAGCTGGCCCACACCCAAAACCCGTGTTCTTTCCTCTACTACACCACCTTTCTCCATTTTCTTAAACCCGCACTTTATAACTCAACACGTGTCCGAAACACACCACGTGTCATCAAAATTTGTAGATTCCATTATCGTTATCATAGGTTCATCCGGAGGTGAATAGAACTCAACGCGGCTCAATTTTTTACACCGCAATTCCAGGCTTTTCCCTCGCTTGCAACTGATTAATTCTTTCAACTTTACTCTTTATATTATCAGAAATCCTTACTCCTCATTTCTTCTTCATCACTTCTTCTTCTTCTTGTTCCATTTCCAAAGCTTCGAATCTAAGAACAAAAATCGAAATCCATGGCTCGATTTGTCATTCTCTTTGCTCTCATTATGCTTCCTGCACTCGCCGTCGCAAGCCGACCTGTTAGAACTCCGTTTGTTGTTCGTGGTAAAGTTTTCTGTGATACTTGCCTTGCCGGCTTTGAAACCTCCGCTACTACCTACATTCCCGGTATACACTCTCTCTCTCTCTGTTTTCTACTTCTATGTTGCTGAAATCTCGCGATCTGTCTGTTATTGCTTTTATGTGTAGCGATTGATCGTGTTCTTGCTAGATCTGTGTTGTAGTTAAGAGGTTTTTGTTGATTAGTGGCTTGCTTGCTAGTTTAATGGTGTATTTTGATGGATTTCAAGTGGATTTGGTGTTTGATTCTTGACTACTGTCTGATGATTTGTGGAATAAATTAGGGTTTCTATATATATATATATATATATATATACTCATAATTGGACTTATGTTTGTTAATTAAGATCTGTTTACATTATTTTATTTCTATGTCGTGCATAACTTTTATTTTAAGCGAATTTTTAAGCAATATTTTTTTCTAACTGTCCGTTTAGATGACTTTGGTAAGCATAATCTTGACTACTGTCTGGTGGTATGTGGATAAAGCTATTGTTTAATTTGGATACGTGTATTTTTTTAATTGAGGACTAATCGTGGGGCTCAATTATTTATATGGGTGTATTTACTTCATTTTTCTTCCTATGTCGTGCTTGACTAACTTTTATTAAATGGGAATATTTTTTTTTTCTTTTCAATTCTGGATCTACACTTTGATTTTGTTGTCTTGTTCTTCTTCTCTTATTCGATCTGCTGTCTTTACACAATCTACTGTAAATAACATTGTCGATTTGTCATCAACAGCTCATGATCCCTGTAAAAAATAATAATATTAAGGTTAAATTACAAATTTTGATCCCTATGGTTTTAAAAGTAAGAATTTAGTCTATTGGCACCAATTTTGCGTTTTTTTAATTAAAAAGTTTCAGTTTAAGCTTGAGCTTTTAGGTGTTGTAGTAATGTTAAGTATAAGGTCTTATAAGGTCAAGGGTTTTGACCCATGTAGTGTCTATCTTTTTCTCAATGGTTGATGTCCATCTTTGGGTCTTGGGCAAATTTTCTAGCCCTTGCAAAGATGAGGGTGGTTGGAATTCTTAATTCATTTCAATGTTATTACCAGTTGAGTTTGTTAAATCATTACCATGTAAGTTGACGCAACCATTTGATAACCCTTCAAGACTGGATCTGGATCTTAATTTAATCTCTTGGTATACTCTAGGCTCCGTTTGAAAATCATTTGGTTTTTGAAAAATAACGCTACTTCCAAGTTCCGCTCCCACCTACTGATTTATTTGTTTTGTTATTTTTAGAAGCCTCTTAGAAACCAAAATAAACTAAAGTTTTGAAAACGGTAGAAAGTAGTTTTTATTCTCGGAATTTGGCTTGAATTTTTTTTAGTGTTCGATTAGAAAAGATAAAAATCATCGTAGAGAAGTTTTATGAAAACAACTTATTTATCAAAAACCAAATGTGAGTTTAAACTTCGTGCTTTTAATATGATATGTCTTGGTGTTAAGGTCGCCTAATTATTCAATTTCCTTGCAGGTGCTAAGGTCAGAATTGAATGCAAGGACAGGAACTCCATGGAACTTCAATACACTCATGAGGCCACAACAGACTCCACCGGTTCTTACACGCTCTTAGTCAATGAGGACCACGGGGACGAACTCTGTGATGCCGTACTAATCAGCAGCCCTCAGAAGAGATGTTCATCGGTATCGGAAGGCCGTGACCGTGCCCGTGTGATCCTGACCCGTTACAATGGTATTGCCTCAAACGAACGTTATGTGAATGCCATGGGTTTCGCAATAGATGAACCTATGTCTGGGTGCAACCAAGTCATGAGTCAGTACCAGGACATCGAAGATTAGAGAAGTGGTTTTAGAGCTACAAATCACATAGTTGTATTTTCTTTGCCCTGTTATGCTTAAGCTAATGGTGTGTGCCCCATATCTGGCTGGACACTGAAACGGAGTTTGTTATATTGCATTCTTAAAGTCAAGATGATTAATATGTTTTGTTCATTCACTTTATTATTGTCACGATCAGGATGATACTATGATCCTTATTTATGAATATAAAATAGTCAAAATAGCCTTTGTTTTTATTTTCCATTTTTACCTTCATGAAGGGGGGGGGGGGGGGGGTGAGCAATGAGCCTGCTAAGTTCTAACCATAATTTTATTTATATTTTTAAACTTAATAGTTTTAAGCTTAGATTCAAAAGATGCGTGCCAAATATACCTTACGGTTTTTGCGAATACCACAAGCAATATGAGAATCTTGAAATAACAAATTTCAGAATCCTCTTCTTTCCCCATATGCCTTCGAATCCGAATCGAAATTATCCACTTTCATATCGGATAGCTTTATGGGCCTCCTCAGGCCCATCCTACTTTTAAAACCCGAGTCACCAAATATTGGCTCTGTATGCTAACATTCACTTATTTATCATATTACCAATAATAATCGATTGTATAATATTATTTTTAAATTTGGGATAGATTTTTGCTATATTTACAATTTATTTAAAAATGTTGTTATGTATGCTAATACTTTGATTTTGATTGTTATATTTGAAACTGTCCATTTTATCTCATTAATTTCATTACTTTTTTTAATACCCAAATCACCATTTTTTTTGTGTTGTAATTTTTTTAATTTAAAATCTAGCAAAATAAAGTGGACGGGTCTTAGTTTAATGGTAATTGACTTGATTTTTCATTCAAAAAGTGGGAAGTTCAATCTTCCTTTCCTACAATTGTTATACTAAGGCTCAAATAAAAAAATATCATCTTATGTGGATACTCGTTACGGTCAAGATCAAATCAGACCCTAGGTCAAAAGAAAAATAGGATGAGCCCTTCGGTCCAGTAAGTTGTAGGATTATCCTAAATAGACTTTAAAACTCTATCAAGACAACCTATGTCAACAATCTCAAAGAATACCTTTTTTTTTCCGGTAATTTATTGATGGGTAAATTTAATTTGATTTAATGATAGAGTTAATTGAGAGACATTAGAGGTTAGCTTGCCTGTTTATAATAATAATGACAATATAAAGAAATAAACTTCCCAAATTTGATCTCAATATTCAATTGGGCATGAGTGACTTTCCAATTATTAAAATGGTCAAAACTAACAACTCAAGTGAAGACCACTTGAACTACCATAATTAGGATGATTAAATAAAATATTTAACTTTTAAAATATAATTAGTAGGGTTGAATTTTGTGGTTCGGTCAAAATTGACAGAATCAATAAATATATATTTATAGGAGACAATAAAAATGGAAAGATTCAAACTATTCGCTTAGCTACATAGTCTGCAGTTGAACGAAATACGTAAAAGCTTATAAATTAAAATTAAAATTTAAAATTTAAAATTATTTAGTTACAAGTGAACATAAATATATTTAGTTTTACCTATATTGATCTTTGTTCTTTAAAATTGATCAATCTTGGTAGGTAGGGGTGATAGTCGGTTCGATTTTGTTGGTTTTAGAGCCAACCAAAAATCAAACCAAACCAATCGATTTTACACTTATGAAATTCAAAACAATGTACAATAAAGAACAAACCTAATGGATTGGTTTATTTGGATCGGTTTATTATTGGTTTGGTTCTTGGTTTTTTGCATTTTATTTTTTCATCCAAATTCTTATTCTTACTCCCAACTCTTGTTTTGAATTGATTCTTTTTGCTAACTTTAAATTAAAACTGTGTCTATTTTACTTTTTTAATAAATTGCAATTTTACATTTTATGTTTTTATTTTGACATTTTTCTAAATAAAGAACATGCTTGTTACATAATAAATTTCCTTTTTTCTAAACAAATAATATACATGCACCGTAGTAATTGAAATTGAAATGCTAATTAAAAGATACCTAATGAAGAATTTGGTTTTAAGACTATATTTATACCATTAGTTTGGTTCAGTTCTCGTTAGTTTTTTTCAACCAAAATCTTATCTAACTTGATACTTTTTGGTTTTCTCCGTATACAAATCGAGAAGTTCAATTTGATACTAAAAATCCAAACCAAGCCATTGGATCGATTTTGGATTGGTTTGGTTTTTTGACTTTTCGGTTTTGTATATCACCCCCTAGGTAAAACTCCAACACAAGTAATATACACAATAATTTCTTATAAACAAAGTTATAGCCGAGATTTATTGAATTAAAAATAAAATGGTTCAAAAGGGTGATTTTTGAAAAGTAAATGAATTAAAATTGATAAAATTAAAAATATCGAAAGACAAATTATTGTAAGTAACAAAATTGCTGAAAATATATACACATATAGTAAAATTTCAGATTCTATCAATTATAGAGTCTTAATATTTATTCGTGTCCATCAATAACATGGATAGAATCTAAAGTTTTGTTATATTTTATAAATATTTTGGTTCATTTTGCTATATATATGAAAATGTACAAAATTAAATTTGATAAAATAAGATTTAACATTTGACTTAAAAAAAGTTTAATAAAATAAGAAAAACTTTAATGACAAAAAGTATATAATAAGTAATAATAAAGTTGAAAATAAAATTGGGTTCAATTTGAAGTCAAAAAAGGCAAAAAAAAGTTTTAAAATAATTTGGCTAATTTTGACCCAAGATCCTCTCCTCCCCCCACCTCACACTTGAAGAATATAATAGGGCCATATTCTTTTGATCACATGCCTTTACATACACCTACCAAAAATTTTCTTACCTATAAACATCATCATCATCATAACCATGCTAATTTATGAAATGTCTTAATTTTGATTTACATTTTAATTATGCTAATATAATTTATAAAGTTTTAGTTTTACTTCTAAATTTTGAATTTTGTTTGTTTCACTAAATAATTTTAGATAGATTTTCCTTAAAATAAGATGGAAATTAACGCAATGAATAATGTGTAATTTAATTAAAATCACATATGATATTATTTAGAACATTATTTACATAAATTTATATGGCAACAAATATGTAACAATTGATCATGAAAATAATATGGAATTTCTTATATATTATTTTTCTTTAAAAAGTTTGTTGATTACGAAATGTGGGGCCGGGAGTGGGATGGGAGGTGGGTAGGTAAGAAAATAGAGGCTGAGCTGGCAAGCCACGTGACTTTAGCGTGCGGTCTGAATTTGAACCGGTCTATTGGAAACGTGGAGGTGACCGGTCCGGTTTTACTTTGTTAGGTAGGCGTTGTTGTGTTGTTATGCTACCAAACCCCGATTTGAAAGCAACCCACTTGTCCCAACCCCCTTTTCTTTACAAAATCAAATAAACACATTTTATTTTTGCAAAGGTGATATAATAAATAATATATTGCAAAAAAGAAAAAACAAAACAAAACAAAACTCTTGAGACCAAGACACACCAAACATATCATTGTTAGAACTCGTAACTAAAGATAGATGTGAGCATCGATCGATCGGAGTTGATTTTTCGATCAAACCGTTATTGACTTGACTATTGTGGCTTTAGTAAATATTCAAACCAACCTTGACCATGAAGAAATGCAAACCGACTATTGTTCGATATATTGGTCGGCGTAGGCCTTCCAATTTTTTTTGAAAAAGTTGTCGGTTTCGATTTTTTTTCCAAATCGACACTGACTAACTGCCTTTGGTTGAGTTGGTTTTGGTTGATAAGCTCAATTATTTGGTCTATCATGCTACCCCTAACTAAAGCAAAAGCAACACAACAAAAGACAACCTCACATTTCGAGCCAGAAGAGACTATTAAAATCACAACAAAAACTTATTCGAAGTCCTTTGACAAGGTAAAAGGGTTTGGAAGATTTGTCAAAAGTTTAGACTTGTTACCAATAGAGATACAATCGACTGCCAAATGTGGGACATCATCTTGCGAGAACAACACCAAAGGAAGGGATCAATTTGCTATACTTTTAGGTAGCACCAATGTCATAGGACACCTCAAAATCAGTCATAGGACTAGACCTAAAATCCCATCTCTTTATCTTTGAAGATTGGTGGGGTGAAATCATCACCAACAAGAGCTAGAAGTACTGAAGAGAAGTCCTTCGTTAGACTAGACCTCCACTCCATACTTGGAATGACCAAAACCACCACATTGAACACATTTGTGTGGCCTCCAAGCATAATCTATCAGAGTCTCAAAATTCTCTCCCCACAACCGAACCGTCATGAAACGAGGAAAATCATCTTCAACCCTCACTTAACATAAAAAAAATAATAATTAAAAAATACTTTTAATTCATTAATATTTTTTTAAGGATATAATACAAGTTTAATCTCTAAGTTTTTATATGAAGTTTCTTTTTCCTTTTTATTTATTGTTCAATCTCCTTTTCTTTCTTTCTAATATGTGATGATCACATTTTTAGTTCTATGATTTCATTTAGATTTGATAAAAATTCAACAATAATTCAACAAAAATATTTTTCCTTTTTGATTTACATCTTGACGTAATAAATTGAAAAAAAAAAGTTTGAAAAAGGCATAACAAAACGAACATTGTTATTTGATATTGAAATATTTTGATGTTGTTATCAATACGAACATAACTCATTTACTTTTATTATTTAGGTCAAAATATTTTGATTCTTGTATCCTCATAAAGAAAGATTGAATCGATCACTAAAAGTAGTTTTATGTTCCAATACATATAAAAACTTACACTCTTTTCATCTTTTAAAATCGTGAGATTTGAAGCATTCCTATCGGAATTTATATGCCAAATTTAAAAATGTATTAATTTTGAGATGAAATTATCTCTAACCAATTATCCTAAACATACCATACAAAATATATAACCGTCTTATGGACTTTCAATTTTATATTTTGTAAATCTCTAATATTATAAACTTTGTTTTTTTCAAATTAATTATTATAGACATAAAATTAAATTTAATATCTAACGTAAACGAATTATAAAGCAAGTTAACAAGTAAATAACATATTAGTCACACAATTTTGAGATCGAGGAGACTATAAATATGTCTTCTAATTAACCAAGTAAGCTTATAATGTGTTTTTTAAAATTTTAATAACTCATTAAACGAAGATCTAGTCCAATTATATATTAAACACACTTAAAAATTTGGCTACTTATAAACACAAACTCACACTTCTACCATTTTAAAAACAATATAAAATAGTGAATTAAGATATCATTTTATTTTTGCACTTTTATTTTTTATTTTGAAAATATATTAACACATGCATAAAAATTATTATTTTTCAATACCAATTTTATTCAAAGTTAATTTGATGGACTAAATTCAATAATTTATATATATATATATATATATATATAAGAATAAATTAAACATAAATAAAAGTATAATGGAATGAAATATAAAGTTTATGTAATAAATTTTTGGGTTTGATAAGCCAATGCCTTTGTCCTTTGTGATCTCCAAAGGTTATTTTGTTCCCAAAGTGCCCCTGACCCAAACATTATAATAAAATCAACAAATCTGTTATGTTTCTATTTAATTTAATTTAATATCAAAACGAATCTCTCGTTTTAAAGATTGAAGGTCATATCAATTATTGCTAAGTTAAAAATGGAAAATAAATTCATATTAATCTTAAGTAAATAGGGTAATCTGATTAAATTACAAATTTAAATTCCTAAACTTTCATGATTATAAAAATGTCTAAAATAACTTTGGATAGTTTATATTTAAATGTTTGTTGCTATGAAAACTTGGGGAGTAGATTTTTATTTTCCTAGTATTATATTTGATAAATTCCTACTTAATGAGACATTTTCTAACTTTCAAGAATAGGTTAAATATATTTTTAAAATTGTTCGATAAGTCTTTAAACTTGTAGCGATAAATTTAAAATCTTGAAAAGTTTAAATGGTTCTATTAGAGATAAATTGACTTTTACATCAACATGAAACTAAATAATCTTTTTTTTATAAAAAAAAAATAGGCAGTTCAAAAACTAAATTTATAATTTAACAGTTGAAAAACCGATACCTTCTTCAAAATTTCAAAAATTAAATTATAATTTAACATAATGAAAATTTGTAGGAGATGATAAATTAATTTAAATATTTTAAAAGGTTAAAGAAACATTTGTGGTTCCTAAACTTTCATGAAAATAACAATTTAGTCCATATATTTTTTATTTAATAACAATTTAATCCATGAATTTTGACATGTAACAATTTAATCCTTACTTTCAAATATTCGATAAGGTAAAAAGCTCATCAAAATTATATGAAAAATTTTATTGTTTAATAATTTTGACTTTCTATTTTGTAAAAAATATTGAGTCTTTGATTAGTTTGTCAATTTATTTATATAATAAATCTTAAAGTTAATTTCTACAATAATTAAACGGTTACAAATTTGAAAGTAACCAAATTATTATATAATACATTTCAAGAATACATTAAATAAATTGTTATGATACCAAAATATTAAAACTAAATTTTGATTGTTGAAAGGTAAAATCTTTATTTAAAAATCAATCTTAATATATTTTTCGATATTTTCATCAAAATTTTATAGACAACAGAATCTAAAATTTGGATGGACATTGACATTTTAGGCGTCGACGAGGAGATGTGATTTGTCAACCGTTTGCGAAACCTACCACCCTGAGAAAACCTGCTTGGAGAGATCCTGGAAACTCATAAGCCTACAAGATTCCTTTGTCCTTTCTAAATTTCTACTCATAAACTCGCCAAGTTGTGGCCCAAAATTGACTCCTCCCTCCACTCTTTTCCTATAAACTTCAGCCTTCACGCCTCCATTTTCAATCTCTGCTTCGATTTTTTCTATAACTCATTCCGTTACCTTCTTGTTTTCTTCATAGTAATCATAGTCATAATCATATTTCTTTTTTGGGGGTTTTCCAATTTCTTCAATCTTTCTGTCGATAACGACTCCTTTTCTTTCTTTCTTTCTTTCTTTCTTTTTTTTTTTGCACTTTTGTTACCTCAATCCCCATCTTCTTCCTCTTTCTCATAACCCCTTTTCTTATTTTGTAATTACTCCAACCCCATTTCGTTTATTCACTGTTTTTCTCCCTCGGTTTCATCGCTCGGTCGATATAGCAAGGTACTTTTTTTCTTCTTTCTCAGATCAGCATTTTTTGTTTTGCGTTTTGTTCTTGTTGCAGCGCTTGTTTTTCTGCTTCTGTGGGAGTCTGTATTCTTCTGATTTTGTTTTGATCATAGGAAGAGAGTTTAATCTTGTGTTGATCATGATTTCGTTGATTGTTGTTTTTTATTTTGAAATGAACTGAGAATGAGAATTGGAGGAAAATGTTATGGAGATAGCTTTGAGTTCATGTTTAATGCTTTCTTTGCTTACTTTCCCTTAAACCCATTTTCACATTTTGTAGATATTGATGTTTTGTTCTTCACATGATTGAAATTGTTCTGTTCAGAGAATTTGTAGTTTGTGTTTGTTGGTATGAAATTATCCAGTTGTAGAGTTTGGTTGAGCTTTTGTTCTTACTTGCTATCGTTTGTTATTTTCAGAATGGCTGCAGCAGTATTTCATCAATCTCTTGGGAGTTTTCTTTCCCACGGCCAAAGTAACAGTACGACTAATTTAACAAAACGGAATTCAAAGTCTTTCAAGGTAGAAGTTGGGGTCTTCAGAAATAAGTCACCTAGATATGGAAATATGAATATAAAAGCAATTCAAGCCTCTTCTTCTTCTCCAACTTCAGTTTTTGATCACATTTCATCACCTTCAATCAACACCACTGAAGAATCGCAGAAAAAACAAAGTAAGTTGGTGTGGTTCTAGAAATTATAGTGTCTAAATGGTGAAGCTGCATGTTTGTTGGTTATTCTTGGAATAATACAAGTTACAGGCTAAAGCTCTAGCTTTCTGAAAATATACTTTATGCTAATGTCATTTGGCTGCATGTCAGATGAAGCAGCCTTGATCTTGATTCGACATGGAGAATCGTTGTGGAACGAAAAGAACTTATTTACTGGCTGTGTTGATGTACCACTGACCAAGAAAGGTGTGGAAGAGGCAATTGAAGCTGGCAAGAGAATCAGCAATATACCTGTTGACATGATCTATACATCTTCGCTCATTCGTGCGCAGATGACTGCTATGCTTGCAATGACTCAGCATCGTCGTAAAAAGGTAATTTGAGACTTATAAATGCTTTGGACTTCAAAAGTAATATTTATTTAACTTTAAAGATTTTACACCTTGATACCCTGTGTATCCTACTGTTGAAGGGCCCATTGGCCATTACTAGTTGAATTAGATAACCATTTCTGCTATATTTGGATATGTCTTCATTTTTATTTGGGCGGTTGAAATCAATGAGAGACTATATCGTTAATAGGAGTCTATCAGTGATAGAGTCTTTAATCTATTACTAATAGATTTTACTACATTTGCAATTCTTTAATTTTTAAATGTGTAGTTATACACTTAATTATTAGTCGTAAGTGTGCTACACATTGCGAGCACCCTTTTTATCATAGTTTGTATCACCATGATAGTTTTTGCTGTTGTACAAAACCATATTTCACACTTAAAATTGTATTTTCCTTGCTCTGCTTTTACATTCCTTTCATAGATAACCTCTTTACTAACAATTCATGCATGCATATAGGTTCCAGTTATTGTTCATAATGAAACCGAGCAGGCAAGGGTCTGGAGTCAAATATTTAGTGAAGAAACCAAAAAACAATCCATCCCAGTTATAGCATCTTGGCGATTGAATGAAAGAATGTAATTGTCATCACAATTTTACGCTCTTTATTATTTATATTAACTTTGTCAAACTTTTTTCTAAAACAAATTCTGTTTGCAGGTATGGGGAACTACAGGGTCTCAATAAGCAGGAGACTGCTGATCGATATGGAAAAGAACAAGTCCACGAATGGCGTCGGAGTTATGATATTCCTCCTCCTAATGGCGAGAGTTTAGAAATGTGTGCAGAGAGAGCTGTTGCTTATTTTAAAGATCAAGTATAAACACTGCTCTTTTGCTTGTGTATCTTTTTCTATCCGACTGCATCATGTGCCATTGTTGAAGATCAAGAATTTATCATATGAGATTTTGCCATCTGACTGTTCAAGCTTTCCTTTGCAGATTGTACCCCAACTTCAATCTGGAAAGAATGTTATGATTGCTGCACATGGAAATTCATTGAGGTCCATAATCATGTATCTAGACAAACTAACTTCTCAAGAGGTAATATACCATCTCTGACCTTGGGTTTACCGTTTTATATACTGATCGTACACTTTTATATAATAATGTCGACGAAAATATCTTTCAGGTTATTAGCTTAGAGCTATCGACTGGAATCCCAATGCTCTACATTTTTAAAGAAGGAAACTTCATTAGGAGGGGAAGTCCTGCCGGACCTTCCGAGGCAGGTGTTTACGCTTATACCAGGGTATGCAACTTTAGCCTTCTCCTTTCTTCTTACGACCACCAGAGGATTTGGTGCAAAACAGATATAAATGATGAAAAAAACTCTTTTCAACTTTTAATTGAGCAACTTGCCAAGACATTAAAGATAGCTGAAGATGGCTTCCTTGTTAAACTTTAAAACTCTTTTCTGTTGGCTTGTGGTGATTCTGTTATAGATCTTGAACTAACTTCTGTTTAAATTGGAAATTTTGGCAGAGTTTGGCTCTTTACAGACAGAAGTTAGATGAGATGCTAAACTAAAATAATGTTTGCCAAAATACAGGTAACCATCAATTCTGAACCTCTCTTTTCACATCATTATAGTTTCATTTGGTTGATATCATTTGTACTGTTGCTTATTTTCAGGATCTTGCATCCAATTGCACTGCAACTATTAGTGACGTGCTTTTGTGGTAATTAGACTGCAAGGAAAAAGATAAAGTTTGCACGAAAAATGTTGTTGTAGGTTCTTTTTTTCACCTCGAATTGAAAGTATATGAATAGTTCTGTATGAATTCTCCTTTGTTTATTTGTTCTTATTATTGTTGTTTAGGGATTGAATCTTTGTACCTAACTTGTAACGTTAAGTTTTCCCCACTGTATCAAAAGAAGATGTTTCTCAATGGCTGCTGTTCTAAAATTTTCCAACAATAAGAAAAAGTTATTTATTTATTATTTTTTTAAAATTTTGGTTTCAAAGTTAAAAGGGGGAAAAATGAGACTTCTCTATGGATGTTGGCCCCAACTTCAAATAGGTGGGTGGAATATTGTAGCCACCTCAAATTTCAACCTACAATTATCTATCTTATTATTATTTCAAATTTTTCTTTATTACCGTGTTTATTATTTTCTACGCGTTCTCTCTTTTCCTCTTTGGTATAGTATTTAACATTTTGTAATCAGACTAAAATCGTTTGCACTACTAACACAAATTATTATAGTCTACATACTATAATAATAACAATAATAACCAATACAACCCTTCAAAACACCTTTCATAGTTTAGGGGTATAATTAAAACTTATTTCAAAGTTTAAGGGTATTTTGTATAATTTAACCAAAAAGATGAAATTTAAGATATTATTATTCTTATTATTATTAAGCATGGTAAAAAAAATGTACTCACATTTGTCTATCCTTGTCTTCTGTGCCTAGCACTTCTATCTCTGTCCTCAGAAAGAAAAAAAGAAAATGGGATGAAAAATGAGAATACTAAAAATCTCTTTATATAGGTTCATTATAATTTATCAAGCCCTTGGATTTGTAACTCAAACTTATCTCCTACAAATCCAAATAGGATTTTACATGAAGAGAAAATGACAGTGCTATGTTTTCATTACAACTCTTAAAATGGAATGGGCAGCAAGAAACATTTCCTTATTTATCTCTGCCCACATAATTAAGTTAACTTCACTCATTTACTTAAAATCTGCATTATCCATTATAGGCACCAAGCAAACTATTGGAGTTTACTTCAGATAGTACAATCTCTTCTGTGTATGAAATGAACTGATTGTAATTATGCATCATATTACAATGTAGTATTATTTATCCCAGCTGATATCAAACAAAGATATCAAGAGGATGTTCCACATCTCCAACAACCAATGAATAAGACCCTTCTTCTATAATCATCACTCCCTCTTCATTAGCCTTACTTACATGTTCACAAGGACTAACCAAAAACTCAATCTCACTTCTCTCCCCTGCGTTTATCTCCACCCTCTTGAATCCCACCAATTGCTTCACAGGACTCCCATTTATGGGTTTTGAAGGCTTTACGAATAGCAATACTGAATGCTTACCTCCCATTTCTCCTTCGTTCCTAACTCCGATGGTCACATTCACAGTCTTGCTCTCACAGAACTTCTTGTCTAGCTCTGAGACAAGCCTGTAACGGACCAAGTCAGAGTTTTTGGCCGGCTGGCTGGCTGTTGGATGGCTAAGTAGTAGTTTGCTTTCACTAACCGATGTGAACTCATAGATATGGTTGGAGTAGCTGAGGCCGTAGCCAAATTCGTAGACTTTCGGTCCATTATAGAAGCGGTAAGTGCGACCCGGGTAGCCTGTTGAAGAGTCTGCTCTCATTCTCATATCTGTCATTGGAAATTTGATGAAATCCCGTGGATACCAAGTTAATGGCAATCTTCCACCTGCACACAAACATGGAAAGTTAAGGGTAAATATCAGGTCGATCCAGTTCGTTCACTAAACGGTTTGAGATTTCAAGCATAAAGAAGTGATGGTTAAAACAAAACAAGACAGATATGATTTTCAAATGTTAAAACGAAACAGAATGTTAACCTGGGTTATGATCACCAAATATAATCTCAGCAATAGCAGTTCCTCCAGCTTGCCCTGGATAACCAGCCCACAAGATGCTTCCTATCTTCTCATTATACTTGGCTGAAGATATATCAACTGGGCCTCCAGAGAGAATCACCAAAATGACTGGTCTTTTTGCAGCTTTGGCGACTTCAGCGATGAGTTCGTCTTGCTTTCCTGGGAGCCCCAACTCCGTGCGATCAAAGTCTTCTCTTTCTTGAGTTTGATCCAGCCCCATAACCAACACCACATAATCCACACTTTTCACTATTTGCACTGCCTGATAAATTGTAGCCTCCGTACAATTAGCATAGTTGCATCCTCTGTGGTAAACAGCGTTCTTGACATAGCTATTCAAACCTTGAAATGGGGTAACAGATTTGCAAGGGATGCCTGCATAATTTCCTCTAAGTGTTTTCGGGTCATTGCCATTGTGGCCTATAACAGCAAGTGAATGCATATTCGATTTGGAAAGTGGAAGAAGTTTGGCTGAGTTCTTTAAGAGAACAATGCCTTCTCTTGCAGCTTGAAAAGCCAGATTTTGATGCTGCTGTGAGCATACTTGGTCTGGACCAATTTGACCAAAAGGCAGTTTGGTTGGGTTGCCATCAAACAAACCCAATCTCATTCTAACGGAAAAGAGATTGTGGAGTGCTCGGTCTATATAAGAAATAGGTACTTTCTTCATCTTCACAGCGGATTTCGTGTGCTCCTTCAGGTACGTGCCACAGTTAACATCCATTCCTGTAAGTATTTGTATGTTTTGGTCATAAATCACAACTTTTCATTTCTCTGAAGTATTCCAGGTTTAATTCTTGAAACCAAAATGCTTACAAAAACAATCCAAAACTGAAGCCAAATGAAGGGTATGAAACTTCATGAAGCTGTTTTCTCATTAACTTGATTAGTTCAAGTTACTAATGAAGTCGTTTTCTCCAAACAAATTCAAGATTTAGGGTAATATTGAAACATTTTAATATGATATAACTTTAATGAAAATAACATGCATTTTTAAAAATGAATTGAAAGATCGTTATAGATTCTTTTTTTTTTTTCCTATTTTAAATATCTTTTGTTAAGAATAGGCTTTTTGATGTAATGGGTTATCACATGTTCAGTCGTGCAGAAGAGTTTGTAGTTTTCTGTGGGGGAAAAGAGAGACAAATAGAAAAGGAAGTTGAGATTGGTCCTCCACTTATTTGGGCCTAATGGGTCCACTCCAAAGTACTACAATGAGTCCACAGTTAGTCAACAAAACCAGCTCAAAATATCGGACTTTGAAAGGCTTTATACATACATAATACAATTTTTTTTATAAGAAAAATCTTTTTTCATAAAAATTGCAAGAATAATCCATTATTTTAGGAATAAATGGATATTTTGTGATTCATAGAATCATAAGCTTTGAACAAGCCTAATAAGTCGTAGAACTATCAACTTTGTAGATCCGTGAATTCTAAAAAATGTTGAATTGATCAAAGATCTACTAGAGACAAAAATGAAAGTTAAAGAAACTTATTAGACATTAACTAAAATTTCAAGGACCTATTCAAATTCATCGACATTTAATCAAAGATGTAATTATATAATATTGGGGAACAACTTTCATTAAGAAGTAAGCGGAAAGTATGAATAGGATCCCACACATTAAAAGAAGGGCCCGATCAAAAGATATGCAATATCTCGACTGAAAAAACTATATCCCAATTAAGAGAGAACAATTAAATCCAAAGTTCGATCAATCATTTAAAACTTATTACTTACTATATTCTATTAGTATGAGTCTCTAATAAGAACCCATTAGATCTATCTAACTATTCCAAAATGCCTAATTTTACCCCATTCTCAAAAATATACATAATTAATTAAGCATAATTTAAGAAAAAAAAAAAATTACAAGTTTGGGATTGAAGTCAACATACCAGCTCTAAGAACATCAGCCACTGCATCTTCTGGAATTTTGGCGTAACCTTGTGCATCATGAATGATGGACACCGCATCACAGTCCGACGTGATGTACCTGATTATGCCCCGATAACCTTAATCAGTGGTAATAAATTTTTTCTTCCTGATAACCTTATCCACAAATAAAAACTGAACCCAACAATTATTCAAAATTAAAAATTAAATCCTTGTACTTATATAATGAATATAATTATATTAAATAATTGTCTAAGTTTGAGGACCTAATTTTAAATTTTGAATAAGTTTGAGGACTCAATTTTTAATTTTGAAAATTTAAAAGGTATAATTGCAACTACCGCTATAACTTAGCAATAGTTTTCACAATTTTTCCTAATAAAGTTTATATTACTGTGTGTGTGATGTACCCCAGAAAAGAAAAAGATTTCATGAAGTTTTTACAGTACAAACTTAAGAACTACCCTGGGTGCAATATCTAGCAAATGGGTTAAAATAATATGACATATATTTAAGGACTATACAAAATGTTTATCCTGATATCAAAGCCATTTTCTTTGTTTAATTTTAATACAATAGGGTAATTAGAAAAAGAAAGGAAATCACCAGAAATTAAAAGCCTTTATTTAATACTAAATAGGATCTTCAGTAAGGAACAGGAAACAAAGAGAAAGGCACACGTCTCGAAAATCCAAAATTATTTTCAATTTTTAAATGGAAATTTATCATTTTTTTCCAGAGAGAAGAAAAAAAATTACTTTTTACAAAACTGTAATTAATATCCCGATAATGATATACATTAATTTTTTGGTTTTTCAAATATAGAAAAAAACAAACCAACTATTTACACTCAATGAAAAAAGAAAACATTAAAAGATAAAAATCAATTCCACTTTATTTTTTTTTTTGCATGAAATGTAAATATTTTGTAAATTTTTCTATTTTTAATAATTTTCTTTAATTTTTTATCAGTCCTCCTCTAATAGAATTAAATTTCATGCAAATAAAATTCTAAAGTTTCTATTCAGGAAAAAAGATACTAAAGTTTTGATTATTTTTTATAGGTCCATTGATTTTTTCAAAAGAAACAAAATGTAATAAATTAATGCCTAGAATGAAAATTGAGATTTTCAACCGTTCTACGCCCACGGTCCACCTAATGGCACCTAATTGTCAATAAAGGTTATAGATTTAACAAAGAAGAAAATAGATTCGACTCATATTGTCATCTTGTAATGTTTTTGTAAAATTGAATAAATTGTCTCATAAAATTAGTCGATTTCACAACTGATTCTATAAGTTAGCAAGTTCATAAATATAAGTCCAATTCGTTGAATTTATAAACTAGTCCCGACAGAAAATGATATAGGCTAAATGGTCAGCGGTAGAAAAAAAATACTATATTTAGTAGATTAAGCACTAAAAAACAAAAGCAAATATAATAATGAAGGGACAAAGATGCAGAGACAATAAATGCCAGAGAGAGTGATGAAATGAAGCATGGGATAAAGAGAAGAGAAAAAGGAACCCTAACCCATTAAACTTCCATTGCTTTCTTGCAGTAGCAGTCAAAAGATGATGATCAGCACAGCTCGGAACTCCATTAACTCTATTGTAAGCACACATTATTCCACTTGCTTTCCCTTTCTCCACACAGCTCTCAAATGGCGGCTGATACGTGTCCGCCATGTCCTGCACCGTCACCTACATCCATTTTACCAAAACCCTAAAAACCCCATCAATCCAATTCCAATTCCAATTCCATTTTCAATTCAATTATTACCTTGGCATCGAATACATATCGAGTCATCCCATTCCACCGGTCCAGATCGTATGCAGTGAAGTGTTTGCAGCATGCTGAAGCTTTGAGTTGGTTTCCAAGCTTACCCCCTTCAATGGCGTCCCCTTGAATCCCTCTCACATATGCAACTGAGTATTTTCCTGTCATCAATGGATCTTCTCCTGGTGTTTCTTGCCCTCTTCCCCATCTTGGGTCTCTGAATATGTTTATGTTTGGCGCCCAAAATGTCATTCCCTTCGCTTGCCCTGCATTGTACACCGCCCTTGCCTCTGTTCCTATCGCCTGTGTCATACATTCATACACAGATTCATTCAATATCAATGCCCACGAAGTGCTTGTCTAAAGGAAATCACGTTCAGTTCAAACAGAGGGTGTATAGCTCTGAATCATGTTAAACTACTAGAATTTAAAGATGCAACTGAGCCTAGATTTGTGGGCTAAGAAATCAGCGCAAATTTGAAAGGAAATGGCATCCGATGAAGGAGGCGGCAGTAAAGTATAGAACCCTAAAACATAAATGCGAATCCGATGTTTTATTTGTATTGTGCACAAAAATGGGAAAATGGAAAAAATCAGGGGAGAGTGTTTGGTTAGAGATTGGAATGGACCTGTCCGATTTGGTACCAGAGATTTTCGTCGAAGGAGGCGGCAGTGAGGATGACCTGAGGGAAGCTAGTAGCGGCGCGGATGGTGCCGTTGAGACGGATGCCGTAGCCGACATTAGCGACGCCGTGGAGGGCCTCCGACCACCACTCGTAGGCAGGGATGCCGAGGCGGGGGATCGCCGGCGCGGTGTTGACGAGCTGTAGGACTTTCTCGTCCAATGTTAGTCGAGAGACGAGATCGTGGGCTCTTAGTATGATAGGCAGAGAGGTTATGCAGAATGGGAGAGTTTTGGTGAGTGGGTTGGAAGAGTCGCAGGCGTAGGGCGGGTGAGACGATGAGGCGGCGACGTTGAGAAAGAGGACGGCGACGGAGAGAAGTAGTGTTTGGAGTTTGATTTTGTGAGGGAAGAAGAAGAAGAAGGAAGCCATTGTTAATGGTGAGTGAAGCTTCAACTTCTTCTTCCATCGACTTAATAAAGCGATGGGGGACCCGACCAGCGTCTTTATCTTATTAAAAAAAAAAATTTCTTTTTTTGAAAAGTTATTTTTCTTTTGATTTAAGAATTCTCTAACCATTTTATTTTTTTAGTTAAATTTTAAGTTACACCTTTGTCTTAACCAACCTTATGTGAATGTGGATAGTTAAAAATATATATATATATATATAATAATAATTTATAGAGAGAGATTATTAAATAATATTTTATGCTTTTAAAGCAAATTTAAACTTTTTTTATGTATACTTTAGTCTGGGGCTTTTTTACATTATAATAGAAATGTATATTAAATGTTTTAGTTTTCATTAAAATTTAGTTTATTTTATTGGAAGAGTGTGTTCAGCTAACTATTTTAAAATTAAGCTTATTTTTCTTAATTTTTCGATCCATGTATTATAATAATTTGCATTTTCTAAAAATAATAGCTGAATCTTAACTAAATTCAAAAAAACAAAAATAACTTTTTGAAAGCTATTCTTTTTTTTTTTTAGTTTTAAAATTTTGTTAAAATATAGATAACGAATAAAGAATGCGGTGGAATTAGTGTTAATAAGCTTAATATTAAAAAAAAATAAAACAAAATGGTTACATGAAACACCTTTATCAATTATCATCGGGGTAGGAGGCCATAATAACGATGTCGGGTAAATATTTTAATTATATTTTATCGATTGATATAATATAATAAAAATATTGATTGAATATTCATATGGTTACTATGATGAAGTTGGGGTAAAAATGATTTTTAACTATTTTGTCAATTTTTATATGTATATTCTTTTATTATTTTATTTTACACTTTTTTAGGGATGGTCAAATTTTGTATGAAAAGATGTTATGATTTATGAGTTTCCTTTAAAAGTTTGAAAAGATGTTTAATAAAGTAGACTAAAAAAAAGTTATTTAAAAACTAAAAAAGAAAACACTCACGTTCAAATGCCATTTTGGATGCTTCTATTAAAAATTTTTAAATTAAAAGCTATCACTTGTAGTTACGGTTAGTTTTACCTTTTTTTAATAATTTTTTTTCCTTAAAATTATTATGGCAACTTATCAAAAACCGACTCAAAAATCTTATCACCTCTATGTAAACTAGAGTGCAACAAGGAACTGAAAAGGAAAGTAGATTGAATCGAGTTGATCTACTAGTTTGGTTTAAGTTGTATTAGGCACGTTTGATTGTTTTGTACAAAAGAAAATTTTAAAAATGATTATTGGTTCGTCACATATTTATATCGAACCGAACCAATACTGTATACCTTTTGTTTAGAAAAATAAACCAAAATACTTTAAAAAAGATACAACAATTATGACACTGATAAACACTGATAGATCTTGATATGTCTATCAGTATCTATTATCAGTAAAGTATGAAATTTTGCTATATTTGTAAATATTTTCAACAGTTTTTATTATTTAGAATAATTTCTCTTTTTTTTTTTAATGATGAGAGAGAAAACAAGCTTTTCTTTTTTATTTTCTAATAAAATAACTAAGCATGGGACTTGATAGCAAATGAATTTAAAAAAAATTAGATAAGAACTAGTAAAATACTGCTTACCGTTTAGGATATTTTGGAATTATCAAAAGTTGAAATTACGTGCAAATCAACTACTTCCCTATAAATCTAAACAAATTTGATTTTTGATATTCGTCCAAATCAAACCTTAAACTTTACTATATCTCCCAATTTTGCTACGTAGTAATAGGCCTGAGTGCATTCCTACTCTCTAGGGCCGAAACATTCAAACCTACGGGCCGAGCATCACATCAAGAATTGGGCCAAAAGATTCGAACTAATGGGTCGCAGATCATATCGATGGTTGGGCCAATATCATGTAAGTATTGGGCCAACGGCATCAGGTAATGGGCTTCATGGCATAATTCAGAAAGAATTTTTCCCAAATGCCCTTTCATCACCATTTTCATATTTGACCTTATTGGAGTAAAATCTTGTGGTAAACTGATAGTAAGGATTTGAAAGGAATTTCATTTTCTTTAATGTGTCCCATCGTCGAAAAATGTTGTAAGATAAAAAGTTTATTAAATATCAAAGTAATTTTCTATGAATAGTCCCTTGGAAGTGACAAAATATTGTTAGTCAAGCATCAATCGAGAAATATCGGTATTGATAACTACATTCTAGATAAAGCAAAATAATAGTAGGCATGCTCATAAATGAATCATAAAATTGATTATTTTCATATAAAATAATCTATAAATTATGATGGTTAAGTGACAATATGTTTTAAGTTCTTAGTCAAACCATGTATATTTATCGTGTATTGTATCTAAAAATAAAGTTTTTTAAGTACAACAATTTCGGGGCGGGGATTAGACACAAAAAAAATATATTGAAAAACAGTTTTGAAATTAAAATTATTATTATTATTATTATTATTATTATTATTATTTATTTAGTTGAATAAGAATAAGAATAGATATATATAAATTTGGAATAATGTAATGAAATTATTGAGGAGGAAGAAAAAACCTAGAATGGGGTCAAGCATATTTGGTGGGCAAATAGAAATGAAAATAGGTGGGGGAAGGGAGGAGGATGAGCAAGTGGATGATCATGAGATTTCATTATTATTAATATTATTATTTTTGTATTTTTAGAACAAAAAATGTTATTTTGTCTTATTTTAATTTAAATGAAAATTAATGGGTTGGGAAAAGGAGATGCCTAAACCAAAAGAAGGGGTGGATTGATATTTTGTGGAGAATTTTTTGACTTTATTTTTTCCAAAATAATAATAATAAAAAAAAAACATTTTGGTATTTTACTTTGAACAATTTGATATCAAAATATCTCACAATCTTTTATTTGCTTTTATGATAGGTTCATGTCACCTTTCATTTTCTCTTTATTTTTCCAGCTTGGCATTTGAAGGGAAAAAAATAATATTATTTAGTTATAATTTTAATTGAATAAATTGCTTTGAAGATAAGATGAGAATGACTAAAATATTTGTTTTTAACATTAAAAAGAGGAAGGAAAATTGGAAACCCTAGAAAATGATGTTGACCATTTTAAAATTCTACTGTCGTGGAGTTTGATTGTTTGGATGTTACTCATGTTATGAATGGTTGTCGATTGTGTTTATTTATCGGAAACACAAATTTTGTCGATGGAGATCAAGAAGATAACTGAACATTGAGCGATGAACCTCTTATTGCCCAAAGTTTGGAAACACCCTTATGCATAGGTCAAACCTTAAATAATAAACCTTAAACCCTAAACTTAAATAAAATTTTAAAGACTAAACTCTAAAACAATTGTTGAGTTTGAAAACTGATCAGAAACCAATTTCGACTTAATTCAAATTACAATAATAAAAATATATTTTGTTTCCGACTATGATTAGTTAAAATTAATTTGTCTCATTCCGTAAATAAAATTGATAGGAGGATAATGATCGGTAGGTAGATATTTTTCTCCATGAAATAAATATTTTAAAAATTATATTTTTTTTAAAAAAAAATCAGAAATTCCTTTTCAAAATGCTTTTCTTAAAAAAGCAAATGATTATTTGAAACTAAAAAGCTTTCACTATTATTACAATGATTTTTTTTATTAATTACACTAATTAATCCTTAGAGAGCTCTAGAAGTTTAAAAGATAAATATTCTTTTTGAAAAAGAATGTTGAGCCATTATGCACCATTGTGACATCCCATAGGCTAATTAATTTCTTTTTTTAAAAAAAAAAAATTAAAGACTTACATTTAAAATTATATTTAACCATATATTTCCACCACATTGGTACCACATCATACGTGTTCATTTAATTTTTTTAATTAAAACTTTTATTACTTTTACCTTTAACATTTCTATCGTATTATAATGTCACGATCGATAGAATCATCGATCCATTAACTCATTTTGTTATGATTAATTTACTATATCTCTACAATCAAATCAAACTATATATAGTTAAATTTTGAAAATTTGGATATTTATTCAGTTAGATTAGATATGGTTCGATTATCTTTCTAAAGTACACGAATGATAAAAAAGAAAAAGGGTATAAAATATTTAATTATTAGAAAAGAAAAGACTAGAGATTTTTTAATGTAGAAAAAGAAAATGAAATATTCCTCTCAAAGCATAAGGACAAGAACACTCCTTGTGATTTATTATGATGATGCTGTGGAAATCCTTTTTGAGAAAAAGGCATCATATTCTTGTCAAATTGATAAATTCTATTTTCACAATTTTCTAAATGATTTTCTCTTGATATTCACATTAAAAAAAAATATTAATTCTTTTTCTCATTTTTCTCTATTTTAAGGTTTATTAGTTTATTTATTTATTCTCTTTCAACTTTTGAAATTCTTTTTTCTTTTCTACTTTAGTTTTTGAAGATTTTTTTTTGTTGCAAATTTTAACGATCTTTATACATTACAATACAATTGTATGATTGTAACTTCCTGCGATAAATGTAAAAACGTTGTAGTCTACGACGCAGACGCCGAATGTAAA
The DNA here is from genome assembly GCA_037974625.1 of Cucumis cinereus. NCBI lineage: Eukaryota > Viridiplantae > Streptophyta > Magnoliopsida > Cucurbitales > Cucurbitaceae > Cucumis > Cucumis cinereus. The sequence continues at coordinate 8,075,348 of JBBPDJ010000014.1, forward strand.
AGTCGCATTATACAACATTTATAATAACGTCGTACGTTGCTACTAAATGTTAAAACGTCACATAATACACCATGAGTAATTTTGCAACGTTTTTGTCGTCTCGTCGCATGATCAATATGGCGATTTTTGTTTCGTCGCAATATTTTTCTATTTTTTTAGAAAAACCTGAATCGTTTTTTTTTCTTTTTGTTCTATTCTAATGAAACAAATAAAACTATAGAACATTATACACCTGTTAAATTATATAGTAAAACATACAAATAAACATTTAAAAAATATATGAATTAAAATAAAATTAACCGTAAAGTGTATAAACCAAAATAATTAAAGATAGTTAGAAGCACTAGTTAATAAATTTTTTGTTCATTTTATTTGTTAATACAAAGGATCAAATATATTAATTAAAGATATGTTTCATATATATATATATATATTGAAGATATGCATGAAAGTACTTCAATAATTCATGTACAAGCTAGTATGGTATTCAACTCGTTTTAACTAATAATATAAATAAAAGGTCACATTTATGCATAATGAGACAAAAAAGTGAGCAAATCTTATTTAAATAAATAAATTATATAACTATATATTAGTATCATGACATGTGATTTTTTTTATACATAAAATAAAAGTTGATGGACATATATAACCCTCCTAAATTAATTATATATTTGTCAAAATCGATTAAACTCCCAAAAAATATGGAATATAATATAATAATACAAATGTACCTATATAATAATTAATAGGAGTAGGTTTTAAAATATAGTCTAATTTTAGGGACCATTAAAACAACTGATAGGATAACATAAACATTGGTATATATTAAAAAAATTATTAACGTTATAATATATTTGTCACTTTATCTCAATGGAGCAATAATAGTTAATTTGTATTTTAGGGTACTCGTCTGCAAGCAAAGAGAAAAACCTGGACATTCAAGTCTTCTAGACCACAACCACTTTGATGCTTAAGTCAGAAGATTGGAAGAAGGAAAGAGTATTAGATACTGGTTAATGACTTACATCTTTCATTCACCCCTCGGCCTTATTTCTAGATACTTCATTCCCATTCACATTCCTCTTCTAATTAGGTTTGTGATCTGGATTGGTTGTGTGCGAAATTCCTCCGACCAGCCAAATATCCTTACCAGGTATTTGTAGGGTTCAATCCCTTCTTAACCTAGCTTATATTAGGCATTTGGCTTCTTTAAGTTTCTCCTCGACCTCGACCTCGACCTTAACATGGTCGAGACCGACCATGCTTAACTAATTATTGGGCCTGTTTCTTCGGCCTTCTTCTATTCTTTTTACTATTGTATCCATGGTTTTTGAACCCGTCTGCAACAATGTTAATGATTATGTGGTTAACATGAAAATATAAACAATAACACACAAAATAACAACAATAGATAGTCTAATTAATTCGAGCCTCGCTTGAATAAATTACACCTTCTAAAAATAAAGAGAGTAAAAATTGAAATATATTATTTCAGAAAGAAAAAAAAAAGTTAAAAATTAAGAAATTAATTTTGGTAGTTTCTTAAAACGTAAAACATAATATAACTTAATTCAATTTAAAAGTATTTTCTTAAAAAAAAAACAATAATTTTAACAATTTTTACTTAAATAAATAAAAAAATGATATTGTTGTCGCTGTCGGGTTGAAGCTTGCGAATTACAAAGACAACTCCCACGGCTTTGTCTGGATGCTTCGCATTTTAGTAAGTCTTTTTGTTGGATAAGATTCGTCTATTCATTTTCTTTATTATTTTCATTTACTTCTTTTTCTTTTTTCTTTTTCTTATTTTGAAAAGGTCATCTTTTTTTTTTTTTTTAATTAATGATGATGGTGTTCATAATAACTATTAACTAGATGTCAATTCTTCTCAACCAAAAAAATAAAAAAGTCAATTAAATAGTATGGTAAATATCCATTTATATTTATAAATTTTATGTTTTACTAATTAAAATTCTAAATCAATCTACTTAAACTTTAAACCTTTAAAAATGTATCAAATTATATATTTTTTAATTCATTCAACTAATAGTTTGTTTGAGTCAATAAAGTTTTAAAATCTTTGTAAGTCAATATTAGTTTAATTAATTTATTATGATTAATCAAGCATTGATGCATTAAATCTCAAGCTACTAAAAAAGTTCTTTCACTATTATCAATAAAATAATAGAGCTAGAAATACAAGAACTTACGTGAGGAAACTTCAATTGTAATAGTTAAAAAATTAAATTAATATAATTATTAGTTTATGAGTTAAATGGACTAAACCCTAAACTGATATTTTTCCTATTTATGTTATAATTTAATGAAAAGATATTACCTCACCATTATTTGTTAATGTTGGTGCAAATGGCTTTTTGAAAATTGATTTATATGACAAATAATCAGTATTTTGTTTTACGTTAATATTATATTTATTTGAAGGTTTGATGTTGAGTATATGGTAGATTGATTGATTGGGTCTTATCTTCATAAAGATTTCTAAATTCATATTTCGAATAATAATAATAATAATGTGTATAAATTAAAATCTGTCTACATTAGACATCTAATCTAAACTATATGTTTATAAGTTAAAGAGATACATGTGAACTAATTTAGTGACATCAATTTATATCATTATATATGATTAAATCTTTTTTTATTACATTATATTATTAATATTATATGACGTGACTTGTATATAATAAAGTATTCCCTTTTCTTGTTTGCGAAGTAGACAACTTTATTAATTTTTGTCTTTTTTCTTTTTCTTTTTCTTTTTCTTTTTTCTTTTTTTGAAAAAAACGTGAACAGTAAAAGTATGCCCTTCTCTTTATTAATTTCATCTATTTTTTTTTCTTTTTTAGCTGATCAAGTTTGTCTTTCTATCGCTATCATTTATAGAAGCTAGAACGAGTAGCTACTATCAATAATAGTAACTAATAACACATTTCTCAAATTGAAAATTATCATTGGTAGCATTTATTGGTGATAGCAACTTATAGCAGCTATCAATTGTTATCATTGATAATAGCTTTCAATTTGAGAAAATCGAAAAGAATCGGTTGTAACTGTGACAAATAAAAAGTTATCACCGATAGTAGCTATTGATAAAAGTTACATGTGACAACAACTTATAGCAGCTATCAGTGATGGTAACTTATAGCAACTATTGTTGACATTCATTTGTTACAACTATCATTGATAGCAAATGATACTAACTATCAACGATAACTTTCAACGTTAGAAAATTGAAAAGAATTATGTGAAACAGTGGTCGATCAATTATTTTATCCTTGTGCTACATATTATATTTCTTTTTTTCTTTTACTTCAATGTCATTTATGTAATTGGCCCAAAATAAAAGTTAAAAAATCAAAATCATGGTTTAGTATAAAAAATTAATTAGGTGGAATCGTGTCTCAAAAGCTTAGAGTGTGCTTGAATTGATTTGTTTAAGTATTTAGGAGTAAAAAAAATGTTTATGAATATTTAGAAAATTAATTCAAACGATTAAACAAGCATTTAACCTCAATCGTATCACAACGAACGCTTTGGCCACTATAATTTTACAATTATGTTTGTCCTTTGCTCTCTCTATTTAAAAGTTATTTTTCTTTGATTTTTGAATTTGCATTTTATAATATACGACAATTTTAGTAATATATTTTAGTTTTAGTTAATGATAAAATCAGTAGTCATTTTTAAATATAGCAAAATAAATCAAAATAGTTACAAAATTTTAGATCTATCATGGATAGAATTTAAAATTTTGTAAATATTTTTAAAAATTTTGTCATATATAATATATAATATAACAGTTTGTTGTTTACAATAATTTTTTTAAAATGAAGTCACTTTTAATTAATGATAACAATCGTATTAAATTACAAACTTTCAATATGTAATTTACTTAGTTAGTATTGATTGTTTTAAAAGACTTTAATTTAGTCCTTCTTAGTTATCAATCTTCCCTTTTGTTCTATATCGTTTTTTAATACGATAACTGAGGATGAAGGATTCAAACCACATATCTCATAGTAGTTAGTAGTATACTCGAAGATCAGTTACAACTCTTGTTGTTTGTTCTCCGCCACGATGTTAAAAACTGATTTATCACAAATTTACAAAATAATACATACAGAAAATGTGGAATGTAATAGAGGAAAAAGTCAAATCTAACGATGAAAGTTTATAATTCCTCTAAATTTCAAATAAGCCATTAGAATATTCTATTTGACATTTTTATTCAACTTAAATCTATTATCATTTAATTTTAAGTTTTAACATTACTAAATTTTTTTTTTTTAAAAAAAAGTCAAAATATGATGAACTATTAGGTTAAAACGTTTTAAACAAAATAGAATAAATTAGGGAAAAAATATTTAGGGAAAAAATATTTAGCATAGAACAAAAATTAAATTAGTCGACATTGAATTTTCCTCAATCTTCTAGAGAGTTCAAGTAATTATACCATATAATTATATATATAGAGAGAGATAAAGACTAAAATGCCCTTATAGTGTGAACGCAACTTCAATTAATATAATATTCGAATCACATCACGTTGTGAATGGTATTGGAATTAAAAAAAAAAAAAAAAAAAAAAAAAGAGAGGGGGACTCGTAAATGGAAAAAGGAATCAAAAGTGTATACCTAAAGCACTTGGAGTTGGAGGGGGCAATCAAAATATTTAATAAATTAGCATTACAAAGACATGTGGTTGATTTATAACCTATGGTTTCAATATCATATAGAAATTATATTATATTCCCCCATGATTTATAATATATGATTTATAAATTAATTTTATATAATCCATATTTTTCATATTTATTTATTTATTTGTTGCTGTGAAAGAAATATATTAGTTGTTGGGTCAATAGAAGTACCATTGCTTTGCTGACTAGAGGATTTTTTTTTTCTTCTTTAAAGTGATTGATAGTTGGATGCTTCAAATTAATTATTTTTATTTATTTTTGCTCTTTGTAAACTAAAATTCTATGTTGTTTTATTTATTTATTTTAATTTCAAAAAACATAGAAGTAAGAATTTTGAACATTTAATTTTTTTTAAATTCATCTAGAATATTTTAGTAAATATAACTTCGAACTTAAAGAAAGATTACACATGTTTTCTGATTTATTTACGTAGTTTATATTGAGAGTTATAATGTATTTTCCTCCACTTCTTAAATTAAATAAAATTGTATAATCTAACACAATTTTTAATACAACAATTATAAAAATGAACGTCAAACCTCTTGTATCTTTGATGAAGGACTAAAGACGTTTTTAAAGTGATTTTAAATGTGACGAAAGTTATTTTTAAACTCCAAACGTATATGCACTACATTTTATGGATTAAATTACTATAGAAAAGTGTGCTTTTGTAACATTTTCAAAATTTAACCAAAATTAAAGATTTGATTCACCATGAATGGATATTTTCTGCAATTTACAGTTCACACGTGGGAAAAATTTAGACACTTTATATTAATATAAAACATAATTTGAATTGTCAATCAAACGTGGCTTACTTATCAAATGTTGTTACATATGTTTCGAGTAAATCTTAAGATTAGTCCCTACAATTACTCTCTTGTTAATTTTTTTAGTTTCAATGAACATCAATATATAAGGTAGAGTCTTTTCTCCTCTACCAATTATTATTATTATTTGATAAATCTCGATAAAAATAGACGTTGAATTACTTAATTTAAGGTTTATTAAAAATGTAGAGACTACAACTTAATGTTTATTGAAATTAAGTAAACTAAAATTAAATAGTTGTCAATAACAAAAAGAACCATATTGTTTATAAAATATAACAAAATATTACAATTTATGTACGGTGGACCGCAACAAATAGACACAAATAGTAATGTATCACTGATAGATTGTAATATTTGTAAATTTTTTTAGAAATTTTGTTATTTAAAATAATTTTTACGAAAAACAAACATAAATCATATTATATTTTAACAATTTCTTCCCTCCCGACAGCAACCTTTGTTTTAGTTTGATATAAGAAAAAAAAAACATTTTAAAGAAACAAGTAAACTAAAGGAAATTTCAAAAGACTTTAATGTGAAAGATCCTAAATTTGAATCTAATTTAGCCATTCATATTGATTATTAATAAATTATTTTAATTAAATAAACTTACTAAGAAAATTCAAGGCCGGCTTTCAATAAATCAACCACATAATCCAAGTCAAAGTCCTTTTTTTTAATATATATATATATTTAAAATTTTAGGTCAGTCTTTTTGTAGATATTTCTTCTAAAATTAATTGAAGAAGAAACTCAAATCGAAATGTCCTTGTCTTGAAATTTCAAAGAAAAATGATGTATATATATATTTATATATTTGTGTACGTACAAAAAAATCGAGTAAGAAAATGATCCAGATTTTATTTTAAATTTAAATTCTTTTTGTTTATTTGAATTATTAGATCATTAAATGTGAAAATTCAAACCTATGATTATGAATAAATACATATGTCACAATAAAACTGCATGGTACTCTTATAGTACGTTTTTACCACTTTCAACTAATTAAATATTTTTTTAAAAGATATAATCCCTAAATTTAGTTCATATATCTACTGATTACACGGCTGATCGTATTGGTTAAAGTTATATGTTATTGTTGTTTTGATCTCATATACTAGTTCGCCTGAGTGGTCCAAACTCAGAGGTTTTGACATTTACCTTTTGGGACATGCGTTCATCTTCCACATATATAAGTATTTGATATTTTTCTTATTAAAATTATATATGCTTAGGTTAACATCGATAGGTTAGTCTTATAATGAAATTTGAGAATAAACAATCATTCATTTTTATAAAATTTCGAATAATTTTAAAACAATTTAGAAACTAATAAAAGATAACAAAGGTAACAAACGTTGATGAAGTATTGATTTGACTGAAATACCGAAATCCATCAAACTGAAGTTTTGATTTCAACGATAATTTGGTGTTTTTAATAATAAATAATAATTTTTTGGGTGTTATGGCAAGAGCAAAGTCGACAAGCCTAAAATAAAAACAATAAAAAACAACACAATGATTTACGTAGTCTACTTAGTCCACGATAAAAAATGAATACAATGTTTATATTATGATGCCTCTTTAAATTGTAAAATGTGTATTACAATAAATAATAAAATAAATTTATTTTAACATATCACATCTTTAATATTATTTCCCATTTTATATTGCTTTTTCTTTCTTTTCATGCAGAAAAAAATGGAGTTAGCATTAAAAGTTTAATTATTTTGAATAATTGAATAATGTTTTAATTTTCTTTTCCAGTTTAATAATTTTTTAATGATGTACTTATATTACCAATTATAAATATATATTTGGTGACCAAAAGGCAATTTGTTCTTTTTAATTGTGCATTTTTGTTCTTTTGAGTCAGCTTGTACGGTTCTTTTTTTTTTTTTTTTTTTTGAAAAAAGACAAATTCTTTTTAATAATAACCAGCTTGTACGTTAAAGTGAAATGAATTATTTTTTATTTTATTTATTTTTGAAAAAGAGGTGAAATGTATTAATTTGAATACACTTTTTGAATTTGGCTCGTGGTGATAAATAGTAGCAATGTACAATTATTTATTTATTTTCAGGCGAAATTTATTTTATTTTTTATTTTTTTTGGTTGCGTTGCGTGTGACAAATAGGTCAAGGAGTTAGGCTACTTACCAAATTTAATTCCCCTATTTTATTTTTATAGTTTTATAATTTTATTCTAGGGCATGAAAACTAAAAATAATAATTAGTACAATGATTTTTTACATTATTTGATAGTTTTAATACAATAACTTTTTTTCATTTGAATAAAAAATGAAATAATAATAATTATTATAAAATTTAAAAGTATAGAAGACGTGATTATCTGTTTAAATATAACATTGTCGGATGGTGATGTTATATTTATGGTATGTCAACTAATGCATAAAACAATATATCACTTTGACTCAAATAGTTGTAGAAAAATAGGAAGAGAGAAAAAAAAAAGAATAGGTATGTTGTACATTCGAGCATATAACCAATTTAATCATTATAAATAAAATGTTTTCATATTTATATGGTCTACGACTACATCCAATGGTGTATCCAGAAATTTAGGTGACAGATGCTTTATAGTTTAATAAAAATAATCTAGGCTACCTTCTCGTATTGATATTTTTTTTCAATTATATATATATATATATTATAGAGAGCATGAAGTTGAAGGCTCGAGCCCCTGAACCTATATTAAATTTGCGGGTGACTACATTCATATAGGAAGAGATATACCACTCCAAACTAAATAGTTTTAACCGTCGATAAAATAAATATAAATTAAAATATATAAAGATAAAACAGAGATTACAATTTATTATATACAAACATATGCATAGGGATAATTATTAGATGGTTTGAATTTGTTTATTTTAACCGCAATATTAGAAACCATTTCAGGGGGAAGAGGAAGAGAAGTCAACGGAGAGAGTGGAGAGAGAAAACAAAATAATATTTAAAATATATTTTGTTTTCTTAAATGATAAGATTTTTATTATTAGGGTTGAAAAAATCGAATATTTGACTTCAAGATCTTAAGTAAAAACATTATATAATTGAGCTATACTCATGTCTATTTAAAAATTAGGGTTAATTTATAATTTATAAAATAATTAATTTTTAAAGTTTTTTTTTTTTTTTAAATGTCAAAGTTGTATCCAACATAGTTGAAAGTTGAATAATGATCTAACGATGTAACGTAAATATAAACAAATATAATCATTTCTTAATATATCCATCATGCGGGATGAATTCTAGTTTTTTCTTTGAAATATCTATTGGTTTTTTTAAAATTTTCATAAATAAAAGGAAAGTGAAAGGAGTAGTTGTTTGTATTACATTTCAATGGGTCACTATGACCCCCACAAGTAGTATGTCAAATCAACCCCCCAACACTTCACAAATTGCCAAGTCTAATTTCTAAAAGCATCATTAAATATTCCCCCTTTCCTTCTTTTTCATAGTCTATAAATCTCTAAGATGTAATTAGTGTTTTATCCATTTTATCTGTGTTTAAAATTGTTTTCCGTCTCTCTCTTAAAACTTTGTATTTTAATAAATTAGTACACGCACGTGAACTAGAATTGCAATTAATACATTAAAAAGGGTTGAAACTAAAACTTAATATAATAAATTAAAAAAATGGAAATGATAAAACTTAGTAAAAGTTGGAAGAAAAGATGGAGTAATTTGGATGTAATTATTGAAGTAAAAACATATATTATAGTTTATTTCAAATGCGTGTGACCCGTCTTCCCTTTCTTCTACCTAACCAATTAAAATAATATATATATATATATATATATATTTTAAAAAAATATCCCTGATTAATAAATAACAAATACTTTTATTCTCTCTTGATGGGAAATAAAATGATTTTTTTAAAAAAATTAAAAAACAATATCTTTTAATAAAATATTAAGAGCGATTAAATGGGGATTAATTTAACAATAATGAAATATTAAAACAATTAAAATATGATTTAAAATGGGATAGGTTAAGAAGAGGAAAAAAAATGTGGACAAAAATTTCGCTTTCAAAGGGTTTTTTTGGTTTTGGCTTTTAATTTTCCCCATTGGCGAGTCTGCCTTAATTGGATGGTTGGATGTTGGGCCCCACGTCCTTAATACTGAGAGATCCTAGGCGGTGGACTTTTAACCTTTTTTCTAACCCAAGCTGAACTCTGGGTTCCACCTCTAACTCAACTATGGTTTAGCCCTTAAACCCTATTCTTTTTTCCTTTTTTAATTATTATTATTTTAAACACCAAAAGTTTCAATTTATACATCCTCAATCAACAACTTTTATTGTTTTTACTTCACCCGCTTAGGGATGATTATTGATTGATTAGAGTCAATTTTTCTTTTAAATCGACTTAAGTCGATCTAAATTTTTAATTTTTTTTTATAAATTGTCGTTGGTTTGAATTTTTTTCAAAACAACACCGACCAAATCTCTCTTTATCTTTAATCGAATCCCCTATAATTTCGTTAATTCAGTTTTTTTTATCTATAATGTTTATCCCTAATTATTACTATATCAGTTTTTTGTTCATTCGTGGATTTAAAATATAAATAAGAGACAAGCAAGTAAAAATTAATATTTAATTTACGAAAAAATAATAATACAGAATCTGAACTTAAGATATCTTGAAACAATCTAGTTTAATATTATTTTAAATCATTAGTTTAACCCAAAAACTTAAGTCGATAGATAAAAAAGAAATTTAATATAATATCTCTGGTCAAACTTAAAATTATAGTAATTAAACTATGAAACTAATATAATTTTATAGCGGCGTTTAGGGGGAGAATAACGGCAGTAGGGCGTGAAGGTTCCGTTAAAAATGAATGCCACGTGTAAGAAGTGAACAAAATCCATGGAATGGCGTGGCGCGAGATGAGCACGTGGATCTAATGAATCATAACTGTGGACAAAAAATGCCACACAACTACTTCCCACCTATTTTTTTTTTATTTCCTATTAAAAAGAAAAAACAATAAATTCACTTTTGTTGAAACCATTTTCAAGGAATATTAGAATAGAGATGGTGGTTAATTTGAAAAGACAATATTGATTTTAATGGGAGTTTCTAACTACCATTTCTTTCAATTAGTTTCCACGTGGAAATTTCCAAATGAATTATAATTTCGTTTTATGTTTATATTTTTTTAAATGCCAAAATAAACTAAATTCAACTGATAATAATATTTTTATTTTAAATGATTTATTTTGATGAATGACTGTAGCTTCTCGTACACGTGTGATACTCTATAGTTTGTAAGAATATTGTTTTTATCTACAAAAGAGTTCAAATCGTCAAATATCTCATGTAATTTTTTCTAATCCCACTTAAATTTAGGATCCGTCTAGATTGATGTAAGATTTTTTTTTTTTAAATACATTTATGTCTGGTTGTGTGTAATGTTTTCTCTTTTCAATTTTCGTAATTGAGTACGTGTACCTATTTACAAGTTATTTATAATTTTTATCATATAATTTACAGAAATGTAATATATAAACTTTATAACTCAGTAGCCGTATTGCATTCTGAAAAGTTATCTCTAATAAAATTGTTTTTCTGTTATCTCGTGGACGTAGTTTACATCCTGTTAGTGAACAACGTACATTTATATGTCAATCTCTATATGTTTTTGTATTGCTTAATTTTTTATTTCATAACAGTCGTGTTTGTTTTCTTAAAAAATTAAAGTGTTTGGTAACCTCTCAAAGTATTTTTGAAGTACATTTAAAACAATTCTGGTCAAAGGATTTTAAACAAAAGTGAGTTTTTTTAAAAACATTCTTTTCTTAATGCAAATTTGGCTCTAAAACTCTTTTGATGAAAAATGTTTAAAATACACTCTAAAACCTATTTTGAGTGGTTGTCAAACACAAATATTTTTCTTTTAGAATAATTTATTTTAAAATTAAACACTTAAAAACAGTACCAGTAAGAAAAAAAAACTATATTTGCAACGATTATGCATAGGCCAGGGTATTTAAGTTGGCTAAAAGAAATACATATACTTAAAAGAGTTGTCTAATTATCAAATTTTATTAAATTTCTAAACTAGGGAATGAGTAGTATCTTATTTAGGGTGAAAATACTGTAAACAGATTTTCAAGTGTTTCTATATTTTGTTAGATTAATAAAATCCAGACATTTAAAAATAAAAAGAAACAATTTTCCATTATGAATCAAATAACAATAATCGTGTTTAGAACGAAATTGTAAAATAATGTAATTAAAAATCTAGGTTTAGATAGAACGTTTTAGATCTAATTCATAATATTAAACACATTTTATTTTCTCAATCTTCATTTTCATTCCATCTGAGATTCTTCACATATTTAATATCTTTCAGATTTTCAATAATCATCTCCGGTCTCTAATATATTTTAATTGTATTTTATTTAAAATATAAGTTTTAAGTAGTAAAATATTGGATATTATTAAGGAAGAGATTCGTAGGAATTCTATGCAGGGGGTGAAGTGTGGTGGTACCCAAAATGGCAATAATGGTGTAGCCAATTTGTTCCTAAACTTAGATACCTTAACCAAAAGCAAACTGCCGTTTATAAAGAAACCAGCGGTTTCGCTGCAAAAGCCCACACCCTGTCCCTACCTTTCTTCTCCACGTCACAACTCTGGTTCCGTTCACCGAGCTAACTCACTCCCCAACCCGTTCCGTTCCTTCAGTTTTTTTCCGCTATAAAACCGACCTCCCCATAATTCCTTTCCTCGCTTTCTTTAACACAACACACTTTCGAGACTCTTCCTTTTCCTCTTCAATTTCCTTCTTCTTCTTTTTCTTCTTCTTCTTTTTCTTCTCTCCATTGGCGCCTTTCTTTGAACTTCAACTCAATCCTTCTCTATTCTCTCTGTTTCAATCTCCTTCGTTCGTTTCTCCTTCCGTTGAGGTATATACTATTTCATTCTTGCATTTCTACTCTTTTCGTTTATGCCTTTGTTTTGTATGTTCCTCATTCGTAGCGTCAATTTGTTTGATGATTGGTTTCATTTTGGATTCTGTTGTGTTTGGTTCATCCTCGTGTTGCTGTTTTTGTTTAGTGATCGAGGTTTGCGTGTAGGTCGATGGAGCATTTTCAGAACGATGATCTTGAGTATATTGTGGATGATTATTTTGAAGTCGATGAGTTTGATGATGGTCGGGTTTTCTCTGATGATGAATTTCATACTAATCACAATACGGAGCACGTAGACTCCGACTTTGAGGACGATATTGATACAGTCAGTAATTGTTACTTCTCTTTCAATTTAACTGTTCTTCTGTTGTATTGATAGCCGTTATGAACTGTTTTGGTTGTTTTGATTTTATAGACCACGCCGAGGACGGATACCTCTGCTTTGGATGTTAGGAATGGGAAAGATATCCAGGGAATTCCTTGGGAGAGGTTCACCTTTACTAGGGATAATTATCGGGAAAACCGTTTGAGCCAGTACAAGAATTATGAGAGTCTGTCGAGTTCTCGAGCGGAACTGGAAAAGGTGCCTTTCCCTTTCGTGAATTTTCATCACCCTGTATTTTCTGGCGTGTTGCTTAAGTAATTTGAGCTTTAGGCAGAGTCTTTTTGCTTGCAATCAGTAAATCCTGCTTCGAGTTTTGCTTGTTTTTAATCTGTTCTTCGTTGACAGGAATGCTTGCAAGTGGAGAAGGGGAATAGTTTTTATGATTTCCAGTTCAATACGAGGCTTGTTAAATCAACAATTGTTCATTTTCAGGTATAGACTTTATGAGCTTTTTGATTAAAGATGAGGGTTTGTGTTTCATTTATACAGATTTTAAGATCCCGTCCGTCCCTCAAGAACTAATTAGTTATAGTAGAAAGCAAGAACGGAACTCCTAAATAAGAAGGGCTGAAATCTGCCAAACGCAATTATTTTATTGGACCATCCTACGCATTTACTTTCCCTCAAATTTTTAGAAAATTTCATTTACATTGAATGCATAGTCCATTAATTCAATATTAGATTCATTGTAGTTTTTTGTGCACTAGATGCACGTTTCATCACCTATGATAAATGATTGGTTCTAGTTAGCTGGTAATCGTAGACCTCATTTCTTACAAGCTATGCAATTGTCCGAAGTCGTATTTGCTGGAACGGAAATGTTTTTACTAAAACTCTGCGCCTGGTCAGGACACGTTCTTGGTTTACAGTCTCTTGATCATAATATTACAACCATCATTAGCATTGTAGTTTTGCAGGTTTTGTATATGTATTATCTTTTATGGATCTGTTTATTAATGATTCTAGCTCTATGTCCTGATCATACGTTTTGAGGTATGAAGTCCAAAATTCTTTTTATGTTGACGCCATTTTACAACTTGTTCATTTGCGACGAATTAAATTGCCCAATACTAACTAACTTTGAAAAGTCTTTCAGCTAAAAATTATGGTCCAGTGAGGCCACGATTCAGTACTTGTTCAGGCATGCCAATTGCTGATCTAATTTTTGTTATCTGGATGCTTTGTTTACCTGTTAAGCTATAATTATGGATAACGGTGCCCACTTCTCTTACAATTGTATCATTTCAATTTAACCTCTGAAATTTTGAAATGCCGCTCTTGATATACCTAGACAGAATACAATACTTTTTGTTATTTTATAGACATATGATCGGTGCCTGCTTTCTTTTATGGTTTTGCTATCATATCTTGGACAATGTATAATTTACTTTTAAAAGCTTATACTGAGGATGCAATCATCAATATGTATCAGACATCATTTCCCTAGCATCTTTGATCATTGGAATTACATCCTACTAATGTCAGTTTCTTTCTGAGGATGTTTTTCTTTTACCAGAAAGTGCAATAATTTATTGTTACTTTAATTTTCCTGGACATACCTTCTTGGTCTGGAGTTCCCTCTTTACATATTTCTGGGACAAAGGACAACTGGGGAATCCCACGTTTATTTTATTTTCTTTGTGATATTTGATGCAAATACGTTTTTTCATCAGGGTGTTAAATGCAACTTTATCACTTTAACCTATCTGTGGCATTTAGGAATGCTATTTCTGTTTATTTCAGCCTTTAAAGCAGACTGGAAGTTATATCTGAGCAGCTGCCAGGACGTTTTTATATGGTACGATAGGAAAATATATGAGCATTTAAGACACCTCTGTAGGAACCTGTGCTTCAAGTAGATTTTGGCCTTTCGAGGCTAATTTAACTCCTCTGATGAAATTTATTCCTGATAACTACTAGATTTTGATTAATTGAATTTGAGTTTTTTATTAGTCTGACTTTCTTGTGTGTTTTCTGTTATACTCTGTGCTCATGATACTTGTTAGTTGAAATACGCTTCTAATTGTAATATTTTTTAAAACATAAACAATTATACTTGCCCTGAAGTTGTAACTTGTAATGTGGGTGGTGGTATTTTTTTTTCAGTACCTTCTATTTCTTTTATGTCTGTCCACAGAGTAGTCACAGTCGGTTGTCTGCTGATTTGGGCATTCGTTATGGAACTTAGTTCTGGGCCTATGTTGTTTGCCCTGCATTTCGATGGCCTTATTAGCATTCTTTATTTATCTAATTCTACCTGCAGTACACTCTAAATAGCCCAACTTGAGGTCCCTGTCAATTTTCTTTTACAGTGTGAAGTCTGATAATTTTAAACATCTAAACCAACCTCTCCGTCAGCGAGATCTCACGTGTCCTCATTGCCTTCGTCCTTGTTCAATTTTTTTTTTTGTTTTTTTGTTTTTGTTTTGTTTTTGTTTTTTTTTTTTTTTTATCTCCTGAGCATTCATATTTGTTCATGCACTAAATCACAGCATTGAAGGTAGAGTTGAAGGTATAACCTTTCAATGTCCGTTGACGGCAGCTAATTTTACTTCTGGATTTGGTTACTTACGAGTTATTTAAATTCAAGGGGCACCTTATAATGCACATCCCTGAAGCCAAAATGAAATCATTGCATCTGCATCTTCTGTCATGTGTCTGAGAGACAGTGAAAAGCGAGAGAGTGAAATAAGAGAGAGAGAAGAGTTTATGAATTTATGTCTTGAGTTAAAATCTTTAAATGTCGTCTTCTAATGATAGTAACTGACTTGTTTGTTTCTAACTTGCAGCTAAGAAATCTATTGTGGGCAACTTCTAAGCATGATGTATACCTTATGCAAAACTACTCAGTAATGCACTGGTCTTCATTGCTTCGGAGAGGCAAAGAAGTACTCAATGTGGCTAAACAAATTGTTCCCACTTTGGTATGTTCTCATTAAGCTGGCCCAAGGTGCTTAAAGTTTTGTTTTGATTAGAAATTAGTTATTTTACTTATAATGGGTTCATCTTGATGATCTCTTGAATAGAAACGCCCTGGACTCTCATCCCAGTCATTGTCCAGAGTGCAGATAAGTACAATGACAGTTAAGGAGAACTTAATCGTGGCTGGTGGTTTTCAAGGAGAACTAATTTGCAAGGTTTGGAGATATTTATAAGCCATTTACTTATCTATGGGGTTTCCAAATATCTAATTCACTTTTTCCCTCATGGTGCAGTACTTGGATCATCCTGGAGTTGCATTTTGCACCAAAATGACAACAGAAGAAAATGCAATCACTAACGCTGTTGATATATTTCATAACCCAGAGTAAGTTTCATCCCATCAAGGGCGTAAATGGAGTTCCATCTTTTCATTGCCTCAGGGCAAACAACCTTATGTTGGCCCTTTCTTTTCAGTGGTGCCTTGAGGGTTGTCGCAGCAAATAATGATGCAAAGGTTAGGATTTACGATGCCAAGACTTTCACCTGCCTCAATGGCTTCACCTTCGGCTGGTCTGTAAATGTAAGTGATGCAAACTCAACAACAACATCATATAACATTTCACAATCGATGATTCATTTATCATATTCCGATTTTTTTTACTTCCTTTTCTTAATTTTGGCTCTTGTTTCTACAGAACACCTCTGTTAGTCCAGATGGAAAGATGCTTGCAGTGCTTGGAGACAGCACAGATTGTCTGCTTGCAGATGCCAACTCGGGCAAAGTAAGTGTCCGTCCAAGCTTTTCTACTGATGCGTGAACACACATCTTGTCTCGGATGTCGTTAAATTTATAAATGTTGACGTTATTCCATTGGAACAACAGGTGATAGAGAGCCTGAAAGGGCACTTGGATTACTCATTTGCTTCTGCTTGGCACCCTGATGGACGCATTTTGGCAACTGGGAACCAAGACACAACCTGCAGGCTGTGGGATATGAGGAATACGTCCAAGTCCTTAGCTGTACTCAAGGGAAGAATGGGAGCAATAAGGTGTGTGAAATTCAGCTCCGACGGTAAATTCCTATCAACGGCGGAGCCTGCAGATTTCGTCCATATCTACGAAAGTCGCACGGGGTACAAACAAGCACAAGAAATTGATCTGTTTGGTGAAATTGCCGGAATATCCTTTAGTCCCGACACGGAAGCTCTATTCATTGGTGTCGCTGATCGAACCTATGGTAGTGTATTAGAGTTCAACAAACGACATCATAATTACATAGATTCCATCTTCTAGACAAGTGAGAAGAATGGATGGTTAAACAGAGGTCCAAAATGTAGCAAAAAGAAGAAGCAGATGCTGCTGACTGATAGATTGATGGAATTTGTATATAAGAAGAATATGTATTTGGTTCCTTTTCCAGTTTTTATGTGTTCAAGTGTTTGAAGTGTTGAATTTAGCAAAGCAAGCAGCAGATTTTGGTTGATGATGATGATGTCTACAGAAATTGAGAGTAAAGAGGCAGACACCATAACCATTACAATGTCTCAATTATATATAATTGTAATTGGTTTTCGAAGGTCATCTCCATCAATCTGGTGAAAGAGTAGGAAAAAAAAAAGAAAAAAGTAGAGAGAGGTCTGCCTGAAGTTTTCCCTTTTAGTAAATACTTTGGGTGTTAGGAGTTCATCGCATTTTTTGACCTCGTTTATGTTGTTGCCGTCTTGTGTGCCATGTTGGGCGTTGGAATGAATATGGTCAGTCCATTTTGATTAGATTGATTCAATTCATTTCTTACATATATATATATATATATATATATATATATTTGAATTTTGTATATAATATTTTCGAATGATATTTTCCTCTCTTATTTGACTTGTATTTTTTTTTTTTTTTTCTTGTTTGAGAAAATTCAGTATGTAGATAGTGTATTGGTGTCTAGTGTTGTTTAGAGATTTGGAATGTAATTAGATTGTTGGTAAAAGTAGTAAAAAGGATGGTAGAGTTGATCATTGAAACATAAATTAGGTTTAGAATATTCAATTTAGACATGGTTTTGGAATTATATTACAAATTTGCAAATACATTACTAGGTCCTTGCTGTTTCAATAAGTAGTCAAACTGAAAGGCATGTAAAGGATTTTGAAGTGGGGAGTTGCATATTTTCTATAGCATTTTAGAAACATGGATTCTAAAGGTTAAACTCAACTTACAAACATGTTTCATTTTAATTCATTTACTTAGTTGACTTCACATCATTTCGATCATAGGGTAAGAAATGGGGAGTTTTTGTCACGACTAGGGTTAGTGGTTAACACGTCAGATTTCACGTGGCTCATTTTGGGGTTGATTCTCCGAAATCAGGCTTGGGCCCACAAATCCACTTCATTTCCAATTTCGGGCCGCATTTAAGGCCCACTTCACATGTCTCCCACTTCAAAATCCGAAAACATCAATCACCAACCCAGGATTCTATATTGAAATGCTATAATTACCATGGATCAGTGTAAAAATATTAATGCCTACACTTTTCGTAACAAAACTCGTGTGGAACATAACTCAATCGGTCGATATATTATTTTCTCAATGAATATTATTCTATAATATTCCAAAGTATTGCACATTAAGAAACTCAAAAGAGAGTTTAGTTTTAAAGTCAAGAAACAAAAAACGCTCAGAGTGATTTGTCCAAAACGTTCCAATTGATGAGCGTTACAACGACTTTATTCGCATATATTTCCATTCTGTAGAGAGCAAGTTTCATGCCGTTCTTATTTTGGGGTTTTCTTCTCATTAATGTTGAAAAAAATAGAAATTAAGTTTGTTTTCAACTATGGCAGAATGAACCAAAATATTTACAAATATAGCAAAATATCACTTGCAATATTTGTAAATAATGCTACCAATTTTGTCATTTAAAATAATTTTTTCAATTTTCTCAAATATCGCAAAATGAATAAATTCTTTAACCTTCAAAATCTAATTCGGCTTTGTTTGGCATCAGTTTTGTTTGTTTTTGTATTTTTAATTTTGTCTTTTTTTCATATTATTTATTTTATAATTCAAAGATGGATGAGAATTGATGAGGAACACATCTCTATCTCACGGATATATCAATGTCATTCTTCTTCTTTATAAACACTATTTTACTTTTACTATTATTATTATTTTTATTTCCAAACATATAATATTCAAATAAACATTGATTCTTGTTTTACAAATGATAAAATAAATAAACAAACAAACAAGTGTAATTTTTCTTTTTCGAAAAAATAATTAAAATATATTAAGCAGCTAAGATGTTATGGCAGCTACCTTGCAAAGAGTTACAAACTTACAAGCCACAGTCTGATAATTCTTATACTTTAGATTTGTGCTTAGTTTTATTTTTAATTGGGATTCTAATATTTGATATGGAGGTCGATAGTACGTTTTCTATATCATTTTTGCAAGATCGAGTCTTTAATATCTACATAATATCGAGAGCTCACTCAGTAACACTATCGAAACAATTTGCTTTATAATAGTTACAAATTATTTGACATGTGAGTGAGAGCAGTATCATATATCAATAGTACATAGACATTTAATATTTTCTTATAACCCTATTAATTGATAAAGATAAAAATATTTTACATGATGATCATATGCAAATTGATTTCAATCATGATCGAACTATGAACTCTTGTCAATGAGGGTCTCGAAAGAATTGGAAGTTAATACATTTAAGTATTGAAATTAAATTTGTTCGAGTCAAAAGATTCCTCTGACATACAATGAATGTGAATAGTGGGTTTCTCCGAGAAAAAGGAACAAGTTAAGCATAAAAAAGCGAAGCAGAAGTTCAATTAGTGAAGCAATTTTGTAGAAAGGAAGAGGTGTTCTTTTATTAGCCACAAAAATGAAAGTATTTGTCTTCAAGTAAATAAATTAGGAGTCCCAACCTTTGCCTAACAAAACACAACTTCAACATCACCTTCATAAATATTTGACTTTTAATTTGAATGTTTAAATTCAAAGTATACTAAGTATATGTATATATGTTTTTTCACGAATGTTCTTCTAAACTATTAATGTTCAATATTACAATAATATACTTCAAATACAGACTTACTAACTTCAACGTATCAATGGTCGG
Organism: Cucumis cinereus; assembly: GCA_037974625.1. NCBI lineage: Eukaryota > Viridiplantae > Streptophyta > Magnoliopsida > Cucurbitales > Cucurbitaceae > Cucumis > Cucumis cinereus. The sequence continues at coordinate 8,095,301 of JBBPDJ010000014.1, forward strand.
GAAATGTATGGAGGGTAAAGTGGGAAAGAAAGTAGAAAAATGGAAAGTGGAAGTGGAATGAGTATAGGGAAAGGGGTAGGAAGTGGCGTGGAATATCAAAATGGTTGTGATGATCCAAATCCCTTTTGAAAATGACCCACCAACCAATACCTTTGAATCTTTCAAATTCCCCATTCTTTTACATTTCTTTTTTTTTTTTTTTTCCATTTTATTACTACTTTCAATCAATTTTTAAATTACTCTACGTAATTAACTTATCATCCTTAAAATTAGAGGGGTTAATTTCAAATTAAACTTTAGAGATTAAACTGTTAATCGATTTAAAAACGTTTCTAAAAAAAGAATGTCTTAATTCTTATAGAAACTAAATCATGTAAGAGACAGAGTTTGATATAATGAGAATATTATATAACTTTATATTTTATTCAATAACAAATTGACATAATTCATTTAAATTGATTAGAAACACAATCTAAAAAAGAAAATTATGTTCTCACAATAAAAGATATATACATACTTTTGTTAGTAAAAGAAAAGATTTCAAAGATGGGTTGGACTTTTTTTGGTTATATATATTCAAAAGACAAATATATTTATAAATGCTATCTGTTAGTTATGACTATATATATATATATTTGTTAAGTGTGACATTTATATAAACATTATTTTTAGGAAAATATAATTTATAATTAATAATTATTGTAAAAAAAAAAACAAAATATGATGATTTTAGGTGACTAAATACTTTATTGAAATTTACATTTAAAATCTCAATAATGGTTGGTTGGAAATGAAGAATAAACACAAAGTTTGAAGAGTTACAATATTTGTGTTTGATAAAAGTATTTAATTATAAGGGAGAGTCAAATAAAATTAATAGTATAAATAGAAATAAATTAAAAAAAAAAAAGTGTAGGTAGAAATTGGGGGAATAATTGTGAGACTGAGATGGAGACAGGTGGCAGAAATTTAGTGGTGGGTCAACGGGAAGAAAAAACGGGCGCGTGATGACATGGGGAATTAAGACATAGAAACAAAAGTGGTGAAAACCGCGTAAGAAAATCTTCTAGTGGGTCCCATTCCCCTTTTCTTCTCTTTTATCTACGCGCCTTTAGAAAAACTAAATTTGTATTTATAGAATTTAAAGGGAAAAAAAAAAAAAAAAAAACTGATATTTGAACGGCTAATTAGGAACGTTTATATTTTGATTATTATAGTCTCACATAGTTATACTATTCATTTGTCTAAATTTTATCTATCAATTTTAAATAAAATATAAATTTGCTCGATATTTTAAAGATTATTGATCTTTTCAATTTTGTTTTTTGTTTACTATTGCCTTTATTACTATAAATTTTAGAAATATATTTATATATGGTATATTTTGGGAGAAAGAGTGAAGTTGTTTAGTCCTAAGAGCTGTATCGTCCTCTTAAGATAAGACATTAATGAATATTGAAATTAATGTTTTTTTTTATTGGTGCTCATTAATTCCTTAGTCAAATTTAAGATTAGATCATATTGCTCATCTCCAAGTCCTACACTATGTTTTTTTTTTTTTTTTTATGTATCTTCAGGACCACTACCTATGTCATTTTATGATTTGTACATTATGCCTATGTCAAAAAAGGGTTTAACAGCTCAATCGAAAAGGGCTCCGGTAAAGGAATTACTTATTGAGTATTTTTATACTCATTCTTTCTTATTTCATGTTTTTCAGCTATAGGCAAGAGCAAACTGACGAGTGGCTAGTGGGACCTGTGATTGTGTCATAATGGTAGTGTAACCACCCATTGATTATCAGCTCGAGGAAGTTTAAGAGGCACAATTATAACTCAAGGTTACAAATCACCATACTATATGAACAATCAAGGTCATTTTTCAAAGGTATGTCCAAATACGTTTAAATATTCTACTATCTTATCTATTGTATACCTTCTTTTGTCTGACTTAAGCATCGAAGTGTGTGTTGCTAGAGTACTTCACACCCACGCTAAACTTCTTTTGTCTTGCACTAACTCAAACGAATCTCTCCCTCAAAACAAATTTACAGGTGATCCATTTTTTGATATCAACAATTATTATTATAATTTATCTCTTCTTTTGAGACAAAAAGTTTCAAATTTTACTCTTCTCATGGAACTAGTATTTAATAGTAGCAATGAAACCTATTATACGACAGTAAATTATAAATTTATTATTTTAGAATGTGGTAGGGTAAAGAGATATTAATAAAGAAACTTTGAATTTTGAAAATTAGAAGTTGTTAAATAAATTATACCCCACACATAAAAAGGAAAAAAGAAAAGTTGATGGGTCATTTTAATTTAAGATTTTTGGAGAGTTTCTATTCCCCTTTTTACTTTTCTCTAGAAAAAAGAAAAAGTTTATTAATTAAATGTTGTTGGTTATTTTTCTCAAGTTTGATCTAATTTTAAAAACTATTTTTTTAGGTTAAAATAATATTTGATTTCGATTTTAATAATTATATTACATGACTTAATCGTTTTGAAAATAATATTTGTCATTCGTTGACAATCAACGAGAAGCATCGAAGAGATAATCATTTATAAATTTATTTTATTATTGTTACAATCTTGTTGTAGAATAAATAATGGTATGGGTCACGAGCTACAACCCATACAAAGACGTTTTAATTTCGAAGAGCCATATACATTTAATATAACCTAACCTTCTTTACAAGTCAATTGACTTCAAAATCATATTTATATCTTCAATTTTAATTATAATAATTAATAATAATAATAATAATAAGCTAAGGTTTTTTTGGCTGCGTTATTTACAATATTTCTTTTTTAACTCAGATTGGTCAACTAACTTAACCACTCTCTTTCTTCTATTACATACTCACGCGCACATCCCTTGTGTTGATTCCACGTCAACACACAATTCGTTCGTAGAATACAGCCGCGGAGGAAGCGCGTGGGGGCGATGAAGGCTATAAACCAACTTAAACTCGAGGCGCCGAAATTGAAGCAGTTGTCTCCGCCGCACGTGACTTTTGTCTATCCCTTTACTTCAATTTAAAACTTCCAAACTCCCAACTCTAACTCCACCCCGAAACGTAACCCAACTATATGGTCATCTCAACTACCCCTAGTTAGATGACTTTTTATTTTCTGCCTGCGTCCGCATCGTCGTTTAATGGATACCCATTACAACGGCCCTTTGATTTTCTCATATGACCTCATAATGACGTCTTTATTATTTTGTTTCCGGGTATTTTCTATTCATGGTCATTCAAATTTAGGAAAATTTGCTGTCTGTCCTCTTTCTACGAGTGTTAGCGCAGTCTCGAAGTAGCATCCGTACTTTTATGATTTAGTAAAAATAATACGAATAAAATATAAAGAGTGAAATTTGAATTTGAGTCTAGACAGAGATGAAATATTAATTTACCATCAAATAAATTAATGAAATTATATATATAACCAGCATAAAGTTGAAAGGGGTTCGAACACCCTTTAACCTTACAATAAATTCATTGTGATTTAAATAATATTAAAAAAATATTTTTTTTTTGTTAAAATAGTATTAAATTTGAGGTGATAAAATAACTAGCGTGTTAAAAATGATTTTTCAAATAATTTTGTCATGTATATTTTCCATTTTTACACATCATTTGTCATGTTAATTAACATCTTATATTTTAAAATCAATTTAATAGTTCAAAGGTACGAATTAGTAAGATAAATTATTATAGACTAAAATGATAGTATATGTTAGCAACTTAGAAGCTTGTGATTTGAATCTTCAACTTTTACTACATTAAAAATGTACAAATAAGAATTTAATGACATTAGCTATTGGTCCACGAGTTTAATAATGGTCCAAGAACAACGCCTATTGTATACCAATAACTGTTAGTGGTTTTATGTAAAGATTCAAAGTTTGTGGTGTATAATAAAGAATAGAATATATTTAGTATATACTTTGGGTTATATAAACTATTATATAATGGCGTCTTGAAGAAGTAGATGGCAAGACAAATGTGGCACATAAATTAACCAAAAAAGAATAATAATTATTTACTGCCATTTTGATTGGGTATTGTAAGGCTCATAAACTAAAGCTAACTTTATCCCTCATATTTGATTAGTAATATAAAGTTAAAATCAAAATTTAAGCACATCCAAAACATTAAGGGAGAATCATTGAAGAAAATTAGAACCAATGGAAATAAAATAGGATATTGCAAGTGGTTCTTTACCTACCAAAAACTCATATTAGTTTTTTCTTAGGAAAAAATGTTTGAAAAAAAATTTGATTAATGTCAGTTTAGGTGGACAAAATATCGATTATCATTATCTTTCATCTTATAATTATTGAACTAAGAAGAAGAGTAACTCAAATTATAAATGTAATGTTGATTTGAACTAGCATTGATCAAACGACTGAACCATCAAATTTTAAGTGTCTTTATCAACAAAAACTAAGCTCAAATTATAATTTAAAATAATTATATATTTTTTAATTATATAAAAATAATTAAAATATATTTAATTATATTTTATCCATTTTTTTTTTAGAAAAATACTAATTCAAAAATACCTCCGACAAAGCTGTTATTAATTTTGAGAATTAAGATAAATTGTAGATAATAGTAAGTGCTTACAAGTTCTTAATTGCTTATCAAAGTTCTTAATAGATTCCTAATGAATTTTTTAATGCACGGAAGATAACATAGAAAATTGAAGAACACTTTAAAAGTTTTCAATAAATTATTACAAAAATTTAGGTCAAATTGATATATAATTACAAAAATTTATAAGTTTGGAAAAAACAAATGTAGGGTGAGAACAATTTTGAACTTATTTCATACGTAACTCATATCTATAGCAATAAATGGGAATGGAAGTAACCCAAAAAAAGTTTCCATCTTCTTATTTATTTAACCAAAGATTAGATTATTAGTACAATAATTGAGTTGAAAAAAAATTGAATGGACCATGAATAATTGAATAGGATGGGGCCTACATACCAATTAAACTTAGGGTTTAGGGCATTCAATTTGAAGATCTTCCTAAAATACTCAATTCTCCTTTATCACAAAGTAATTCTTAAAATAACCACTTTTTTTCCATACAACAATTAAGGAATTACAAACCCAATGTTTGAGTATAAAATAAAAATAAACAAATTTCCTAAAATTGGAAGTTAAAATGGTCTGGTTGTTCCCATTTTTGTACTAGATATTATTACATTGTTCGAGATTTCAAATTTATATTGTGATCCACAATTTTGATTTTTTTTTTTTTGTAAAATTTAAAACTAAATATTTATGGTGAAAGATAAATAATGTATTTGTTAATCGATTTTAGAAGCATTAATGACTTATTTTTCAAAAGGGTAGGAGGGAGTTAAATTGTATTTATATGATGTAATTAGAGATGGGATTAGAACACCCTTAGTCATCATTTTGTTTTATTAATGGGTCTTTATTAAGCTTATTATAAAGTATTTAATAAAATAATGTATTTTATTTGTCCAATCTACTTTGGTTAATATATATATATATATATATATATATATATATATATATATATATATGCGTGTGTTTGATTCCCCTCCAATTACTCTTTAACTTTTAACTTTTACTATTTATTATTTATTGTAAAAATAATAAAAATAAAAATACAATTTCTTCCATTTTTTAAAAAGTTAATGTAGTTTTGTTTTAAATAATCAATGACTTACGTTTAAAAATCAAAGTCATTTTTTTTCCTTGTATGGTTAATTTTGAAAAAAAATAAATAAACAAAAATCCAAAATGTTCCTAAACAAGACCTTTTTGCAATTTTTTTTTGTATTTTAAATGTTTAGTTTGTGTCTATTTATCTAAGAATTTTAGAGGAAATTTATGTGAGTATAGTATAGTGCTTCAACTTTAAATTTGTTTATAATAAACCATGACCTAATATACATTTTAAAATTTTACTAGATTAAAAGCTAAAAAATTTAATAAAAGTTATGTACATAATAAATAGAAAAATTGATAATCCACTAAAATATGTTTTACGCTAAAATTAAAAAGTTCGATCTCAGTTAAAAAATTCAGTAAATTTTTTTAAAAATTATAAATAAAAATTTAATAATTGACGTACGTATGTTACATTAAAATCAAGACGTTAATCTCCATCTCGTAATAGTTCTACTAAACAAATTAAAATATTTGATATTAGTACAAAATTAAAAATTTTAAAGGGTTAACTTGCAATTAGGAGAGAAAAATCAACAAATAAGATGGGACCCACAGCATTATATAAATAAAAAAAACAATAATTTAAAGGGAAAAAAGAAAGAAAGTTAAGTATGAACACCGGAGGCTCGGGGTCAACAAAACTCAGAAGAAGCACAAGCAAAGGTTCCAAAATAACCGACAGCTGGCGGTAGTCACGAAGGACACGTGTCAGTAAGTGACTCGTGTCATTGTCGTATTGGTTGCGGCGCCTCGGATAGAGAAGTACGACGTCAGACGGAGAGTGGGTGTAGATAAGAGATAATTAAAAATAATGAAGGTAATTACAGTGAGATTAATGGAAATTAAAAAAGTGATTAAGAGAAGTAATTTTGGGTTCGGACTCTTATAAAAACCAAAGGTTGGAGATGAAGGTGAAACAGAGTGAGGACGAGCGAAATTCACATTTTCGAAAAAAAAGAAGAAAAAAAAGCGAGAGATTATTCAGTGACAGTTCTTGTTTTCGATCTTCTTCTTCATCATTTCCCCCTCTGTAATCCCCGCTTCTCTGAATCCCTTTCTGTTAATCATCTGTCTTTCAGTTTCTGATTTTTGGGTTTGTTTTAGATTTGAACACAAAAAGCAAACTTAAGAAAAAGGGTTTCTCGAAAGCGCAGGTGTTTTCCAGAATCGAGATCCAGTTTTTTTTTTTTTTGTTTTAATCTTAATTTTGGGTTAAATTCTTTAGTAGATCTGTTTGTAAATTTTTTTGGGTTTCATTTCATTTTTCTGTTTTCGTTGTTTTTCAGATCGACTTCGAGGGTTGTTTTTTGATCCCTCTTGGAGTTGAAAAGGGTTGATTATTACAGTTCATACCCTTCTCTCTGTAGAAATTCTACTTGTTTTCTTCTTCTTATTGTTGTTTCTGTTTTGAATTTAGTAAAGAAATTATGGCTGCTTTGATGGATTTGTATGGTTGCAGAGAGTTTCAGTCAGATCCATTTGGTGGTGAACTAATGGAAGCAATTGAACCTTTTATGAAAGTTGCTTCCTCTTCTTATTACCCTTCTTCTTCTTCTTCTTCTTCTTTTTCTTTTCCGGATTTCTCTTTCTCTTCTTCCTCTTCTTCTATCCAAACAGAGTCTACTTCTTACCCTTCTGATTGCTCTCCTCCGATGACCCATTTATTTTCCGATGGGTTTTCGGGTCAAGATTTCCATGGCGTAGAGCAATCACCTTCTATTGGACTTAATTACTTAACCCCTTTTCAGATCCAACAGATCCAATCTCAATTCGGTCTCCAGACACAAATCCAGCCAGTTTGGGGACAGATCAACAACCAGGCAGTGAGAAATCAGAGCAAAACCGCCGGAAATTTGCTTGGACCGAAGGGGATTCCGATGAAACACGTGGGATCTCCACCGAAATCGACGAAGCTATATCGAGGCGTGAGGCAAAGGCATTGGGGTAAATGGGTGGCTGAGATCCGTCTTCCGAGAAACAGAACTCGGCTATGGCTCGGCACCTTCGATACCGCCGAAGAAGCCGCTTTAGCTTACGACAAAGCCGCTTACAAGCTCCGAGGCGACTTCGCCAGGCTCAATTTCCCTCACCTCAAGCACCATGGCTCCTCCGTTGGCGGCGATTTCGGCGAGTACAAACCGCTACACTCCGCCGTCGACGCTAAACTTGAAGCCATCTGCCAAACTTTGGCCGAGTCGCAGAAACAGGGGAAATCGGATCGGAGAAAGCCGAAGTCATCTGGTTCTTCAACCATCGCAACGGAATCTCAGACCCCAACTGTGATCGATTCCGACGACGATCTGAAACCGGCGGATGCTGGATCAAGTGGGTCGGAGATTTGTTGCAAGGCGGAGAACTCCTCGTCGCCGGTTTCGGCCGAGAGCGACGAGTCAGCAGGGTCTTCGCCGTTATCGGATCTGACGTTCCAGGACACGACGGATTCGGCATGGGAACAAGCTACAGAAAGCTGTATGTTGCAGAAATATCCATCGGAAATCGATTGGGCTTCGATATTCACAAATTGATGTGTGTATTTGTTCATGTATTTTAGGTATGGATTCTGCGACTAAGTTTTTGCAGTTGGCAGAATCAGTGTATGTGATTTGTAGAAACTTTCAAAGGGTTTTTATTATATTAAGTTTGGTTTAGGAAGGGAAATATCTCCGGCACCGCCATGGCCGGCGGCCAACTTTTTTGAGCTGTTCGGGCGGCGGGAGGGATGTACAAGTAATGTTATTATTACTATTATTAATTTTGTTGTTGTTGTTTAGGGTTAGGGATTAGGGAGTACATTTATGTAATTTTGTTCAATTATATAATAATGTATTATTATTTTGTGTTAATTCAATTCTTAGTACTCTTTTTTTTTTTAATTTTTTTTTTTGTCATTTTGATTCTCTTTGTTCCTCAGCATAGATTTATATTAGTTAATTTTTGGAAAGTTTTCAAAAATAGCAAAAAAATAGATAATATATTTTTACCCTTTAGAATTTTGTTTTTTAGTGATTTTTTTTACATAGGGCTGTAAATAATTTCTTTTTTTTTTCTAATTATTTTTAGAAAAGCTCTCTATAATTTATTAAAATATTTAGAGACTAAATTTGCAATTTCAAAATTTAGGTTACTTGAAAAATAATTTTTTATATAATTAAAAAAGATTCAATTACATTAATTTAAAATTTGAACTTCTTCATTATATTCCTATCTTATCAACCATTAGTAAGGTTTGTCACACATAAGTAGTGTTGCTCTCTATACTAATTCTTGTTTGTTTTATCATTTTTTTCCCAAAAAAAAAAGAAGAAGGGAAGATTACTAGAAAGTACCAAATCATTTAGATACAGTAACCAATCGTTAGATCGTGAAAATGTAAAATCCGACTCAAAATGAAGTCTTAACAAAAGACAATTGTAGATCGAATAATGCTCATAACCATAATAAACTAGTTGTAGATGACTTTATCAACCAGTCGAGCAAATCTCTACCTTGAAATTGAAAAACTTTTTTTCCTTAAGTAATTTTATTTTTAAAAAAATAACAAACTGACTTTGAGTACAAATTAGAACAACACATGGATTTGGGTATGTGCATACCTTTTTTTTTTATCTTTTTGGAAAACTGTATTGTAATATTTTTCCAACTGGAATTGACAAACTTAAATGAGAATGTAAATTGATATATTTAATAAAGTTTGAAGATTATATCGATGAAAGTTACATGTGGTTAAGAGGATGTAATAAAGTTTGAAGATTATAATGTCATGAGTTATGTTTTTTAGTTACCGACTTTTAAACATTTATGTACAATATGAATATGATATCGTCATTTTTTTTTCTGTTGGCCAAGTGTTTAGACTATTTTGATTGTTTGTTATCATATGAAATAAAATGCTTTGAAAATATGAACTCTTCAATTATATAATTGTACGCGTAAAATTTCAATAAATTTAGCCGTTTACATTTTATTTTTTAATTAATATATCAAAATTGAAAAGTGGGAAACGAAAATATTTTTAATATAGCAAAAAATAAAATTAAAAAATAAAAATATGTATGCCAAATCTTGTGCCCTTTCTGGCTAAAATCCAATCAAATAATTTGATTACAAATACACCCTATAAAATTTGTTGTTTCAAAAAAGATAAAAACTAAAGTTAGATATTTATTTTATTTTTGATAATAAATAATAATAATAAAAAAGGACCAAAACTAAGCACTAAGAACAATTACAAAGTAGGAACCACTAATTTATTATCCTGCTTAAAATTAAATAAACAAATAATAATAATAAAAAAAAAAAAGTAAAAAAGTAGTGGTGTTCATGACAATGACCACGTGGGCTGCCACCGACTCACCACTATTGTTGCTTCTGATCATTTTTTAAGGAAAAAAAAAAAAAAATCTGAAAGTCATGATTATAAGAGAAGAATTTGTGTAATTTTGTTTCCAATTTTATGAAATTAAATTGTACAAAAAGAATTAGAGACCCAAGTGGTTGTTGGTATCTATCAACTCCTTTCCTCTTTTTGGATATTAACTTTAAACTTATTTATTTTCACATTAAAATAAATGTTAATACTTGTAATTATTAATTGACCAATTCACATATTTTGTTATGGAAAGTAGAAAAATGATTTTATGAACTTAAAATTCAATAAATTGCTTTTCTACAATTAAATTAAATTAATAAAAGAAAGAATATTAGGTTAAAAATCCACTTCCTTTTCTTAAATGCAAAGATATATAATGGTGACTAGTGAGGAAGAAAAGTAATATACATTTTTCAATTTTCATAAAGTCCTTTGTATTGGAATTTGGAGGTCCTTAATCAATTCTACTGTCTTTGTCAACCACATACATAATTATTAATTAATATATATATATATATATATATATATATATATATATATTTTGTGTGTAGAGTGCAAGCTAAGGAAAGGAAAGTTATTGATAGTGTATTTTCCCCAAACTATATTTTACTTAATAAAGGATTTTTAACAAACAATATATGATGCAATATTGACACAAGTTATAATCTTTTCTTAGTAATAACTTTGAAAATTGGTTTGGGATGGTAATGGGTGTCTTATGCAATAATGAGTTATGGTCGGATTGACTAAACAAAAAATTGGGATCTAATAAATAATCAGAATTCTGTCTTTTACCTCTTATGTGGATATTCACATTTACGACAACAGTTAAAAAAGATTTGTGAAAGTGTAAACAAATGGTTTTAAATATGAAACAGAGCTGGGGAGCTCAGCTACTTCTCAACTTGAGAAAAATCATAAGCAACAAATTTCAATCATAATCTAATACAACGAACTGACCGTTTTGATTCTCTTGATTTGATCATCTTCAAACTTGGAATTTGCTGCCATGCCAGGTTCTGTAGCGTCAACAACTCAAATAAATAAGTTACCTATCAGCTGAACTTACCAATCTCCATCTTCTTCTTGATCACCTTCTGACCATGATATATGAATGAATCTAATATTCCTGAAACGGTGAAGACGCCTGGACAGAGCCCCCATAAAAGCATTTTCCTCGTTAGTGATTCCATTCGATAAACACAAACAAGTTCATTGTTTTCTTCAACAACACAAAAACTCATGCTTAAGGCATAGCTAAGCTAGCCAAGAAGAATGAAAAAAAAACTACACCGCCAGTTCACTAGTCTGACTTAATTAAGAAATGTATTGATGATGTTCATTTATATTCTCTACCAAGAGAAATGGCAATGTAGTACCTACTGTAACAAGGTTTCTACCAAATAAATGAAGTAAAGAAATTCAAAGGGATGGGAGTTTTTTTTTATTGTTAAATACCTCCAACTATGGCGCATACATTTGTCAAGAAGTGGAGGAATGACACGTGCTCCTCAGTGAATGTGACCTATAACATACAAAGCAAATCAGCTATAAGGGGGAAAGTGAATCTGCCGTTTCATCACAAACTGAACCACACAAGAAAAACCAACCTTGATAGGAGAGAGGTCGTAGAAGAAGAAAACTGCAGGAAGTGACTGAAGGCGACCAACTTCTGCAGTCCTTACGTGTTCTGTGACAGAGAACTGCAATAATCGATTGCTCGCATCTTTATCGTATTGCAAAACATGTAGTAACAATTTATAAGAAAATAAAACTTTGTTTAGGAATATAAACCTGGTTTGACTGGATGGTATTCCCACTAACGTCCTTGTAAACAGTAGGTACAACCTACATAAACAAGACATAGCAAGTCATACTCTGCTTGCTCACTCCAGCTATTCTACTAGAAATGATGTGGTACAAAATTTCTCCATACAATAAAACATAACGTATATAAATTATGAAAGAAAACTATCAGTAACTAACCTTGATAAAATATTGGTATGTTGCACTTGGTGTTTCTTGTTTCCATTGCACGCTTCACCAATTAAAATATCAAATAAGGTCATAGTAAAATGAGATCTCTATGTTAACTAGAAGCTCCAAGTTAAGAAGTGCAGTCCTACCTATCCAGAGGATTCACTACGCCAGGGAAATATTCTCCAAAAGCTAATCTGTTAATCTTGTGACTTATCTGAGTCCCAAAGTGCAATTAAATTACATTAATAATCTAAAAACCCAAACTGAATCTTAAACATAGGTGGACTTTCATAAAAATGGCCAATCACGTTAACACCATTTTCTTACATTGAAGCTATCCTTTTGGAAAGCCAACAGATCGTGAACATGAACATTTGACTGTTGAAAACTTTTCCCGGGTGCGAAGTGGAAATTTCCAGCAACCTTATTAACCTCCAAAAATCCGTATATATTGCATCCTTCACCATCCTCATCTTTGATCCGTTGAAGAAACCCTTCTCTTTTGCACTGAATGTCATAAAGATTTAGTATGATAATGAATAAGACAAGATCATCCTTAAAATTATCCCATTAACAGTAAACTATAATCCCTATGGAATTAGGTAACTAATATTATTCCAGATGACAGTAAGAGAAAATTTAAGCGTCAGCACGGTAACCCTAGAGAAACTATATTCTTGAATTGATGTTCCTATCATAAAACAAAGATCACATAATAGTGGAAGAAAAAACAATGTTCATAATACCCAGTTCAATAATGAAAACAATAAAGTTTCATATAAAAGAATTAATAAATAGAAAATCTAAAAAGACCAATTATCCTCAATAGCAGATGCTTTGGTAGAAAATTCTCTAAAGATTGCTCAAGACAACTGGATTGTACATAAAAAAAACTGGGGTAAGCTATAGTTCAATGAAATCTCAAATCAACATAGTATCCCAGATATAGGTCTCAATCAATGAGCGTCGTCAAAGAATCTTTAAACTACGGATTATTATGCTTTCAATATCAGATGCAAGAGTTCACATGTATGCCAAGAAGTTATATCAAAAAATGCAGAGCGGAAAAACATCATTGTGGCCAGGATGGCCAAAAGTTTCATCCAACTTCTTACATTAGATGGAATGTATCACCCATGTCAATTAGTAGATAAGTTAAACACAAGATATTTATATTTTAATAAAATTCAAGTCCTGAATTAAAAAAAAAAAATTAGGTTCGAATGAGTACATGTGTACAATTAATTCCAGATAAACGAACTTGGAAGCCAACTTCAAAATTGTATGGATAAAAAGAATATGTAAAATAGGAGCCTAGTCCTGACAAACCTGGTCAATCAAATCTGGGTTTGACAAAGCCCAACCTTTCTTTCGATAAGCCTCACGAACTTCCTCACACGAATTGCAACAATCATCATCTGCCTGTAAATATTAGAGATGTTTTTTTCATAAAAAAAGGGTTAAGTGACTGTGAGAGAGCAGGGGGAAGGATGTAGCACCAAATATGTTAATCTACAATGAGCCACCTCTCAAACGGAAGAAGAGAGAACAAAAAGGAATCTTACAAGAAAGAAAAGAAAAAAAAGTTAACTCGAAATGACATAACCACTGCCAACGCTTTAATTCATTCAGTACAATTACGCTAATTAAATTATCAAAATAACTGGACATGGTCATATAATATCACTTATTGGATTGCACAGTCAACCTAACACCAAACAGACTCATCAGCTTCTATAGGAATTCCTAACATATCAATGATTTAGAGGTAAGTCATGCAACCAAGAAACTGCATTCAACAATTACTCGTATGACAAAAAGGTTCATATTTTTATGGGCTTTTGTTTTTGTATGTCCATGTATTCCTTCAATTTTTTTTGACAGAAAATTCAGTTATTCATAAAAATAAAGAAATAAATAAAAAAAACTAAAAGGAAAAAAAAAGAAGAAAAAAGAAAGGGATAAAGAAAAAAAAAAAGTTCTTACCGATTCAGCTCCAAAGCAGGAACCACAATATGTCTCATTGTGCTCAAGCCTGCCACCATGTCTCTGTAAGGGCTTTTCAATCTGTGCAACGTCAAATGAACAATAGCCAAAAAAGAAAATTAAATAACAGCAGTAATGCCAGATTGACAAAAGGCATTATTTTTTATGAGAAAGATTGATGGCGATTTCATTGATCAAATAAAATAACAAAAGGGCAAATGATGATTACATGAGACAGTTTCACTGGGTATAATAGGAGTAAGACTGTAATCACAAAAGAATGTGGTAAATCTACACCAAGAGAAAGTTATGCATGTGAGATGTTAAAAAAAAGAAGAGAAATCCGTAGCTGACATCAAAGATTCTCCAGTCTCGTTCAAACCAGATAAGCCAAAAGAAGGCTTTAACAAAGCAATTCCAAATGACCTCTTTTTCCTTTTTGAAAGGGTGACTAATGAGGAGTGCCACTAGGAGGATCAGTGAGTCATCACGAAAAACCATGTGGTAGTTAAGAGCCCCCAATAACTTAGACCAAAAAGCATGAGCAGATTCACAGGTGACAAAGGGGGAGATAATAGTCTAATTGTTCTTGCGGGCAGAGATTATCCACAGCGCTCTATAGATCAGCACATCGGCATTGTTGATAATAAATTTTTCTTTTTAAAATCTAATCTTTATGGGATGTGTCCTTTCCAGATGATGATAGAGTATAAATCTTTCAGATGGGTGATTTCACTAGAAAAAGTTCATAGGATAGAGACCTAACTGTGAGTCTGTGAACAATCCTTTTGAATCCATGGGCCATTTTCATCCATCCTCCATCAGGGCATACGAAGGGGGGAAATAATTGTAGATAGGTGGGACCATTCAATGATTTCATTTCTGGTGAGATGTCTTCTCAAATGTAAAACTCAAGATGTAGTCTTATAAATCCAAACATCAGCAATGTTGGAGTTTTTGTGATGGGTAAGAGCATATAATCTGGAAAAGCATGCTTAAGAGGGTAAGTGCCAACCCAAATATCATGCTTTAAAAAAAAGTGACTGCCCCATTTCCAATATTCCACACAATGTTGTCGAGAATCAAATCCTTTTGCTGGATGATAAATTTCCATGGCCTCTTGAACAGTTTGAGAGTAGGTTGGCTCGGTTGGAGAGAAGGGATATACTTCGCATCAATAATACCCTTTTTTTTTTTTTTGGGGGGGGGGGAGGATAAAGAACCATTTCATTGAATGAATGTAATAGAGGAAACCCAACACCTAAAGGTACGTACACCTCTAGAGGGCCAAAATTTCGCCACGTTATCTCCATATCCACTTGGCAAGGAGGCTTTGATTTTTAATTTTAATGTCAATCAACCCAAGGCCACCTTCGGAGATGAGGAGTTTAATCCAAACATCCACAATGTTGGGGATATACAACCTTTGACCCATTTCCTCCATTTGATCCCAAATCCTTTAACGGTCAATATATTGTCAATGAAGTCCCAATCAACTATGTTGAAAGCCATTTTGGCGACAAGTTTAATGACCTCCCCCTCTTTTGTCCATGATTAATAAGCAATGATGTGGAAATACAACCGTTGTTGATCCATTTCCTCCAGTTAATCCCAAGTCCCTTAATTGTCAATACATTATAAATGGAAAGAGAGAAAGGAACTAATAGGAGTATAAATTGTCGGCGCATTACAAACCTTAGGTGCACCAATTCCATCTGGTCTAGCTTCGATAGCATTGCCATGAGAGTCCAACCTTTTTTTGATTATGTCATGTTTCTGCATAGAGGGGAAAAAAATATGTAAATCTTGCACCACACATGCATGACATGCACTCAACGGCTCAATTTCAAATAATTTACTTATTTTAGACAAGGAGAGAAAGGGCTATGTAATCATGATACGCACCACATCCAGGTGTTGCTCTCCACTGATGTCCATTGCATCAAGACTTAATAAAGAACAAGGAAGGGCAGGAAACGTAACATCAAACTGCAAATAAAAAGGAAGATGTATAATTTCCAAGAGAGAAAAGAAAAACAGATTTTGTTGCATAACATTAGAAATATCTAGAAACAATGTGGGGTTACATTGATACGAAGGGTTTCTCCTCTTGATGTATCAACTACGAGCTTGGTTTCTGTTACAGCATGGAGATACAACCCTGCAACCAATGAGAGTTTCAAGCATATTAGACGTTAGAAAAATTAAATCTAGAAAGCATATGCTCAAGCAAAAACAGCAAGAAAACAGAAAATCAATTGCACTGATACCAAAATACAGAGCTCCAAGAGACCTTAATACTTTCCATTCTATACCAGTACGGTTGTGAAGCAGAAGGAGGAAGTTACTTGGAGTGTAAATTAATGAGTGCATGATATATTAGTAAACAAATGACTTCAACTCTGATAATAAACATATGAATTATGAACTAAACTCTGTCGATAATACATAACCCCAATGCAATCTGACAAAGGAAAAACTAATGGCGCCAACAAAAGTCAACGTATGACTCAATAATGTACCACATTGAACAACAACTAGGAAGTGCTAAACACCAACCAAAGCTTGAATACACAAAAAAAAAAAAAAAAAAAAAAATCTACATAGAGAAAAACATAAAATTGAATTGTAATACACATTACGGTAGGACCTAGATTCAATAATACTTGCAGAGAACAAAAAACGCGGGGAGGGAGAAACCTACGTAGCTCGGATATGAATAGCAAGAGCATGAGAATGGATGAGGCAAGCGTGATAACGCCACCGGAAAGCGTCCGGCTGTAGAAATCCTCATTAATTTTAGGGTAAGCATCCAAGTTTCGAAGTTTGCTGATTATATTATCCATGTCAGGGGTCTAATTTCGGATCCCAGGAAGGAGGCAAGGAGATAGAGATTGGGGTTGTGGATCTATAGGAAGAGAAATTGAGGAACCCAGATAAGAAGATGAGGAAGAGATCTGAATGGAAGATGATTTTGAAAAATCCTAAGCAAGAGTGCACAGGGGGGGAGAGAAAGTTGGATTGTTGGCGGAAATTGGAAATTGGAAATTGGGAATTGGGGAATTGAAGAGGGCGGAGACTTGAGGGAGACCCGTGAATTGGTGAAGGGAAAAAAGATCTAAGAAGAGAAAGGGAGGTGGGTGTTTCCCTGGATATAGGGGTTGGGTCTTCGTCTCCGATTGGAAAATCTGCAGACCTTCAATCTTTGCGGCAATCTTTTTTTCGTATTTATATAAAAACACACATCCAATTTATATAAACCCTTTTTTATTTTAATATTTAAACAGAAATTACCTCATATCTACGTGACGCGTGTATATATATATATATATACATATTTTAATGTACATATGAACAAAATTAGTTTTCGTTCTACGATTGAACAAAATGTCTCTTAAAATGTACATATGAACACCAATTAAGTATGTGATAATGGGAAGTCGGACGGCCATAGATAAATTAGTCACATCCATGAACATCAACCTTAAGATCACATTGTGTATAAACTGGGAATGTGTTTTTGTGCAAATGATAGATATTTTTTGTTCACAAAATGTAGCACGAATATTTTGTAACAGTTATTTGTTGAATGTATTAGAATACATATTTTGTGTATCGAACATAATTAGGACATATATTTTGAATGAAATAGAGGTAATGACTTGAATAGATATTATTTTACTAATTACACCTTAAATTGATATAACTTCTAAAGTTTAGAGATATAAATTAATATTTACACTAGTTTTTAAAAGTATCTGCAACTCTTTGCATTTTTAACATGCATTTAATAGATAAGAGGTGTTTACCGATCAAAAGTAAGGGCACAAATTATATCCCTCCTATGTCTTCATCCTACTGTTTATTTTAATCTCCATCTCCATTAAATTTTGGGCCTCATGAAATCGAGATGGCCCATTTAATTGGGACGCGATGCATTTTGGGCCTCATGAAATCGAGAAGGACTGACTCCGTGTGTTATGTCCGACGGACAAGGCCTCTAAACAAATTAGAAGTGGGCCACTCGAAGCCCACAATTCCAATCTCATGTACACGAGATGGTTGGCTGCTAGAGATGGGTACGCCTACAACTTTGATCGCACTCTTGACAGTTATCCCTTCAAACAAAAGTAAATCGTAGTCTCTTTTTTTTAGGCTCGTCAATTCACTCTTCAACATATGAAGATTCTATCGAACATGGTTAGGTTACGGACATGACTCACGATGCAAATATTGTCAAAATATTCCAACTTTTCACATGTGTCTGCAATGATATGATATTTTTCATATCTAAGATACGAGCTTTTGTGTTTTTATTTTAGTTCATATTTAAAAAGCACCATTTCAATAGTGATGAATCCACCATCTCTCCATTGTAGAATCAGTTGAATGCTTAAAAGGTTGATATCCTCATAATTATTAATATAAAAATAGACGTCAATAATGGATAACAAAAGTTTCAAAAAATATTTACATATTTTAAACAAGTTAACGTGCTCATTACTTATGTTATTCTAAGTCAGAGACATTTTGTTGCTTTATATTGTTTCGTGCAAATTGTTTACAACATAATAGAAATAACGATTCACTTATCATGTTAACGTCAAATCTATGAAAATGAGGAGATAATGACACGTTAGCCTCAACAAACAATTTCAATACCATATGCAACATTTAACAAACAATTTTAAATCGAGAAATTCAACTTTTTTTTAAAAATCATTATAATTAAACATCGTTTTAAGTTTGGTAGACACACATGATTAAAGTTTTGAAGGGTCAAACACAAATTACATATGAAAATATACTTTTTTTGACTTAGAGACTCCATTTATAAATATGCGCATGTTACATATCTTATCAAAATTGATTGAAAAAAGCTTTTGGAATTTTGGTGTTTCAAATCAAATAATATTGTATGTTGGAATTTGATCTTCCTCTCACTTCCTTGATATGACTACAATCTCTTAACATTAGTAGATCTGATCATCCTAATTTTAATTAAAATTATGTTGACATTATAATTAATAAATAAACTTTTTTCATACTGATATGTCACTTGATTTTTTTTCATACTGATATTACAATTCTAAATATAAACCATCAATTTTGAAAACTAAAATATTTCCGAACATTTGCTTAAAAGATGACATTCGTATGTACTCTCTGTATGTTTAATGAAATATCTTTTTTCAAAGATGACGGGGTGTGTTAAGAAGGTGGTCATCTAATGGAGATGTTCGAATGCACCCTTAATCTAACGTATCATTTTCCAAAAAAACTCACCCCGTAAAAAAGCTTGTTACCCACTTAGTTATTCATGAGATAAACAATGCTTATTACCTAGAAGTAAACGTCTTTTTTTTCTTTTTCTTTTTTTAGGGTTACAAATAAAAGTTGAAGACAAGTAAAAAAGTTCAAAAGTTTAAAGACTGAAAAGTATAAAGTAAATTAAAAAATAAATAATTAAAAGTCCAAAAAAGGGAAATTTTTAAATATATATAAAAAAAATTGAAACTATTTATAAAATATAAAAAAAAAATCTATCAAATTTTTTATAATTTATTTAAATTATTTTTGTTATATGTGAAATTAGTTTCAATTTTTTTGCTATTTTTGGCAAATTCTCATCTCAAAATGTAGATTGAGAACAAATTAAAAATGCATATCGACCAAAATGAAATATATACACCAAAATTTGATTGGATTTTTTCCATACACATCCATATTGCAATTTCTATTAAACTATACTTATTTGATTGAAAATGAAAACTACATGAAAAAGTGCTTTCAATATTGTTAAAATAATAATAATAAAATAAAAAGAAGCAAAAAGATGAAAAGTGCTTCTCCATTTTTTCGTGCAGTATTTAGGTACATGGCCAAAGATTATTTATATTGTGTATGAATTAACTTTTTTTAAAAATACCTTTTAAATAACGTTGAAATCTAAAATAATTTAAAGTAGGTTAGATGATCAAAGTGGATTATTTAAATCTTAATAAATAAGTAGTTTTAAAAAATTGGGTTACCTTCAATTTTCTTTCTAATTAAAAAAAGAAAAAAGAAAAAACCAGAGCTGGATTATCTAAAAATGGGTTCAAAGTTTTAAATTTAAAATATTGTAATAATAGATCTTTAATAAAACCAAATATGTATATTAATATTTCTTAGCTTGCAAAATGTTAATTATGATTTTAAAAAGTCTAAATTAAAAATAAAAAAAAAATTATCAAAAAATGAAAGATTCATGTGTCACAAATAAAATAAAAATAAAAATCGTATAGCTTATCTAGTCCCTAAAATTCCCACTATGAATGTAGATTTTAGGAGCATAAAATAGCTACAAAAATTCAAATACCATTAATCAATCATTCACTATATATGCACTTTCCAGATGTAGAGAAAAAGTATTATTAATAATAATATTATTATTATTGTTATTATTGATATTATTATTACCATTATTAATTTTCGTACCAACGAAGAAAAATGTGAAAAAGCAAGCTGCATGCCCAACATAGGCTTATAACCCTAGCTACTGGATTTTATAAATATTTATAATGTTTTTTCTTTCTGAAAATATATATATTTATATTGGTGACAATCAATTATTTCTTGGACTATATATATACTAGCTACTTAGTGCTAAGGGCACTAATGAAAAAAAAAAGGGGCCTCTCCAAGATCCTGACAAGGCTTGGGGAAATATTAATTATTTGGATGTGCTAAATATAAATAATCATACACATATGTCTAAATTTTAAATATATGTACATATATACCTTTTATGTCTTAGTCTCTAGAATAATCTTGACGTTTTTTGAGTTTTGAGTTGACGAGTCATCCCGAATGTAATTCAATGGGTAAGAATATGAGACATTAGTTGCCATTTATAAAGTTTGATCATGCCACGTTCGATTATATAACTTCACCTCTAATTGTTGAATTTTTTTAAAAAATCAATCGATAATAAGAAGAGTATTTCATTGATCTTTCCAATATAGGGTTTTCATTTTTAACACGCCTATTCATGGTTGACCATTGTCGGGTTGTTTTTTTCTAGCCAAACAAATGATGTGACCCAACAAATTAGTATGTGTGTCAATATAGGTTTCATAAGCTATACATATACCATTTGAGACGTGTCCTTCGATGAGGTTAATAATATTAACAATAAAATAACAATTACTTTTTAAAAATTGCTAAAATTAAAGTAAATAGTTTGAAAATTAAAATAAAATAAAATAAAATCGAAAGTTTGGTGATAAAAAGTGAAATTAAATCTATTATATAGTCAAATAATTCAACCACAATGCTATTAAATAATATTATATAAGCAGGACTATATATTATTTAATTTTAAATAAAAGTTAGAACTTTTTATACATATCTTCGGTTGAAGATTTTCATTGTGGAATACTATTATATAGTTTTGACATTTGTTTAATGACCTAAAAAGTTATGAAACTAATGTTTTAAGTAAGTTTCCAATTTAGATACATTATAATATAAGATCAAAAATTATAATTATTATTATTTTGTGTTTGGTAGATACCTTATCTTAGCTAAAAATGGAGAAGAAGATAAGGAAAAAAAATTATGATAATGGAAGATTAATATTTAAGTGGTGTGGATAAACTTCTCAAAAACAATAATGATAATTAGAAAGTAATAAATTAATTAGGGTTTTGGAAAAATATTTTGGCATGATTCAAAATCGACAATAGACAATAGAGTGTGCCAAATGTAATAGTCCAACCGTGACTCACGATTATTGTCTCCTAAATATAATAAGAAATCTACTTTATATTAATTTGATACGACCAAAATCACAAAATTAACTTTATTTAACTCTTTATATCTTTGTACTTTCCTCCCACCCCCTTCTCAGTTTTCCACATTATAATATGATTTAAGTATTTAATAAATCAACAAAAGGTGGACTAAAGTGGGTAGTGGAAGAAACAATTAAGAAAAACTATATAATATAGTTTAATCATGTTATGAGTTAAATAGAAGTACTGTTATGTACTAAATTAAATAATGGTTTCAGTTCTTTATGTTATTAAAACATTTTCTATTAAATATAATAATAATAATAATAATAATAAAACTAAATTTGCGTAGTTTTTAAAGGTTTACCTTTTTCACGATAAGTATTCATATAGATATATCAAATCTACTGTTATGATTTTTTGTACTTATAAAATAGAACTATCGAAAAAGAAGATTATAACGTTACATCGATTAATTCTTGTGAAAAATGTATTTGCTAAGCTATTACCTTATTGTATTATATATATATAACGAAATTGTAACAAAACGTACTATAGATAGTGAGTGGATACTAAAATTATGATTGGCGACCTTTGAAGCTCATGTGTTGGGGGGGGTGGGGGGGAATTGGGCAAACTAAGGTTAAAAAACGGAAGAGAAGATAAAAGAAAATATCATTTCAATTTTTGTATTTTTAAATATTTAGTTTTAGTTTGTATACTTTTTAAACGAATCATAAAAATAATTTTTAAAATTTAATTTTTATAGAAAATAATTAAATAATAATAATATACTTTATGAAAAAACAATTACCAAAAGTGAATATGTTTCTCAAATTTATAATAAAAACGTTTTTAAATACTATAAGTGAGCTCATTTATTTATAAATATAAAACATAATTTTATTTTTTATTTGTAATAGAGGTGATAAATCAAGATAGACATCCATCACAATATTTATATAAGTTTATCATGTAAATAAAAAGTAAAATTATGTTAAATTTATAAATATTTTTTAAAGTTAGTTGGCTAAAAACATTAATAATAGTTTTTCTTAAACTAAATTCAAGATTTAGGGGATTAAAATTGAATATTTAAAAAGTAGATAAAATTAAACTAAACAAAATGTTTTAAAATTGAGAAAAAAAAAAAGAAAAAGAAGTTTGTGGGTGGAGAAAGCAAAACGGGTGGGGTGAGCACTAGTTAGTGGGGCCGGATGAATCATTGCCAAGCCAAGATGACATGTCAAATCACACAAGTGTGAGAAGAGGGACCCATGTAATTAATTAATTAATTTAAATTCAACAATTATTATTGCTATTATAATTTTTTCGCGAAAAAGTGAGGGGCCCATGATTAGTAACTGAAAGTCCGGTGGGTATTTGAAGAGACAGTTATTTCAGTTAGGGCTGTTTTAGTTTTTAGTATTGTTTTCTTTGTATGCCACGTCAGCTGATGACATGGACATGTCTGCCTTGCTGGCTTTCCTATTTTGGGCAAGTATCTACAACTGGCTGTGCCTCGGAGAGAGAGAGAGAGAGGAGTGGGAAATCATAAGTTGGTAGATGGAAGAGATCTTCTCCATATTTCGTTTCATACCCACCAAAAAAAAGAAAAAACAAAAAAACAAAATTACTTTAGTATTTTTTAAAAGATAATGAAAATTATATTAAAAAAAGCGTAAACATATCAATTTTGTTTTATTTGTATAAACATTACGTGAATCTATTAATTTTTTCGATTAAACCATGAACCATTCATTTTGGACTCTTAATTGAAATATTCGTTTGAAAATTGTTCATGTATTCATTCTAATGGTTCATTTTGTTAATCAAGTATTTTTTTAAGAAATTTACGCCATGTATCTAAATAATTGAATGCATGAACGGTTTTGTAAGGTAATATTTATAATGGTAAGTTCAATGAAAATAATCATGTATCACATAATACCCTTCAAACCAAAATTTGAATGAGTGTGTAAATTGATATACTTACACAAGTTTAAGACTTAAATGGATATACCTATTGTTAAGTGAAATATGCTAAATATATTAATAATGTATTTTCTATTGAGGATAAAAAGAGAATGTAACTAAATTTATAAATACGACATTCTATATTACAAATTCATTATTATAATTTTTGCATTAGAATTCAAACACAAGAGAGGTGCTAAAATAGCCACGTGAGAAAAATGATCTCGATTAATTGATCACATTTCCAAGGTTCAAAATTCATAGGAAACGAGGACAATCGACTGTAATATAAATAATAAACATTTTAAATAGTTAAAAAAATTCAAAGTTTTTATTAATTATTTTTTTTTCTAAAAAGATAATTTTTCTAGAAATATGTACCTACGTCGGTATTTATTGATATTTTCAAAAAAAAATCTATAAAATTGAGACATCGACATCGACATTTTAAACTTTGATCATATAAAAAAAGTAAGAATAAAATTAAAAAGAATCAATAAATTGTGTTCTCCTCCATATGATTAGCTCACATTCAACGTGTCTATTGAGACACAAATTGGATCTCAAAGTTAATGAATTATATTTATAATTTAACTCAATAATAATTATATTGTTATTATATATTAAGAGACCATATATAGCCAAAGATATGGTTCCAAGATTTTCAGCTACTTTGGAAACTTGGACCTTTCTAACAGCATTAGATCCTTTAATTCACCAATTAAGCTGCTAATTGGATTTGAAATTTTGTAAATTATTAATTATACCTTCAAACTTATTTTAGTGGAATAAAGGGCTCACCAATTATATTTCATTTTTTTTTTCCAAGGACAAAACAATATTATATTTTATGGTATTATAATTAATTAATCAGAAAAATAATAATGTCTAAAGTCTAGCTAATTAATTATACAATTGATTCTAGGGGTGGATGATATATAATCATTGGTGTTGGAATAAATAAAACACACACATTATAAAATATTAACTCTAATCTAGAATATCTCTCCCTATATATATCATAGGGAATTATATTACAATCTCCAAACATTCCATACAAAAATATTCTTTCTAAAATCCACGTGTAATTTGACTTGGGTGATTTTTTCCACGTCAAGATTTATTTTTAATTAATAATAATAAATAAAATAGAATACTAAACGATGATATTATTATTATTATTATTTTAAGAGTAGTCGAATTTGATTTGTCTTCTAGTGAATTCATTCATATAGAATATAAGATTATAAGTGAATATAAGCTAACTTTATACTAAGAATATTTCTTAAGAGTGGTGCACTTTAGAATATATATATATATATAACATTTTATATTCAATTGAGTTATATTCGTATTGACATCGAAAAAAATGCCGTAGATTTGATATGAATGAATTATATAACACACCAAATTTAACTGATAAAAAGAGATTTCGAAAGTATTCAAACTTAAACGTAAAATTATATAAAAACAAAATTGATAGATATACATACAACATTGTATATATTGTATGTACTTTCTTTTTCAATAGCTCTTTCATCCGTTAATTGACACTTTATTGTGTTTTAAAGGTGGATTATTAGTATGGTGCAATTTTAAATTTGGATGTGACCTCTAAGACAATTACTTGAATATGTTCCGATTTTCAAAATAATGAATATATGATTAGGAGTATTTTTACTTTTAGTGTACAACAAAAGTAACTTTAATTTTTCTCATTCAAAGACACGTACGCGTACCAAAAATTCCATTATAGTGAGAATGTCGTCTTCTCCATTCACAACCCTTTTTTTTTCTATATGAGTTTTTCTTTAATTAGATAAATTTAAATATTCTCACCTCGCCTTTAAACGGTGTATGATAATTACAATATACGGTTACTAGAAAGATATGAAAAATACGTTTAACTAATGATAGAGGTTATTGTAAAAGAAAATGACTATCGATGTACTCACTTGTTAGAGTAGTATATCAAAATGGTGAGTAAGAACACACATAATATATATATATATATATATATATATATATATATATATATATATATATTTCTTCAAGCCCAAGTTATTCCAAACTTTGTATTTAGCTCCCAATTTCAAACGTTTCCTTCTTTTTTTCTGCCTAACTCTGCCATGCTTCTTCTTGTTGAACCACACAAAACTTTTTGATCCTTAAGCCATATTATTATTCCCACAAATATGGCCTTCCCCTACCCCTCATTAATTATAATAATTATGTTTTTAGGTTCATATTCTCTTTTCATCCTCAACTTCAACATACCTTACTTTTCAACATTCAAATATTCCATCTTAATTGTTCATGAACTAACATATGCATTGTTCGAGAACATGTTTGAGTGTAATTCTTAAATGATTAGAATCATTTTTGTTACTTTTAAAACTATTTTGAAATTGTTTTCAATCCTTCTAATTGCATTTTGATGATACGAAACATTACGTTTGAAAGTGTAAATTTTAATATTGAATAAAATATATTAATATCGAAGAAAATTTCGAGACAACATTTTTATGCTTAAAAATTTCTTACGATATAATAAAATATCGAGTAAACCCTTAGGTCGATTGCACCTATAAAAATATATCATGACCTAACTCATTAAACTTTTTTTAAGTCGGACTTAGAAATCAGCACTCCGGATTTGACTCTGACGAGAAATGGGGGTGTAAAAGAGATGTCCGAAAATAAAAGGGAACGTTTTGTAATAAAGAAGACTATTGTGCCGATAATGAAAAAAAATATTCAAATTACACTACATTTTATTCTAAACGTGATTATTTTCCACCTTTTATTCTTTCTTTGTTCCGAGTCCTTTTTATAATTTTTTTTTTTTACTATAATGCGAATTGAATATTAAAACTTTTGTTTTAGAGAACAATTATATTTATGTTAAAAATCCATTATCTTTTAAATTTGGTTAAAAATTCAATTCTTTTATTTAAAAAAATGCATATCATTATCCTAAATTAATAGAAAATAAGATTAATTTTAAACTAAAAACAGAAGGGTTATCAAACAAGGTTATAATTTATAAATAAATTTAATCTGTAATTATTATTTTATCAATTAACATGTATAACATGTTTCATTAAATCTTAATAGTATTTTTCACGACCATGTCCGACTGTAAATTATAAAGACTAAATTAATATTAATACTAACTAAAGTTTAAAAACTAAACTGTTAAGAAATTTAAAGGTATAAAAATTAAATTGTCAAAACTAAAGTTGACGGCCAAATTATGTACTTTTATGAAAGTTTCGAGGAGTAGATTTTTAACCTTATATTTTTATATTTTATAAGAATTATTGCCTAATTAACATCTTGGAAAAATTTCAATTTATACGGATTTGTATTAATTTAAACTTTATACTAATAATTGTATAAATCTAAAGTCTGAACTTTGGAGATTGTATCAATTTTAAACCCAAACTAATAATTGATATAAATATATCAATTTAGACCTTAAACTTTTATTAATATATTAATTTAAACCCTCCATTATGTTTACTTGAACATAAAAGTCGAGCATTTAAATTGATACAACACACAATGTATATTACAATTGCACTAACATCTATTACTATTTATGATTTCGAGACAAAATGAAATCTTTTTCACAACTATTTTTAATCAATTACATTTTTCCTAAGACATCATCATGGGAAAAAGGGAATTAATCTTCCGACAATAAAAGGTTAATTATAATACATTTTTTTTCAATCTCACATATTATATATATATATATATATATTGTATTTTATTGGATTATGGTAATTAATAAATAAATAAAAATTATATATTGAATCCAATGAAAGAAGTAATTTCCTTTTCTTAATTTACCTTTTGTTTTTAAATAACGCATAAAAGGAAGGAAAAAAAAAAGAAAAGAAAAAACAAAAAATTGACTTTTGAAAGAGAGAGTCCAATTTGATGTTATTTCATTTTCCTTCCTATTCTATTTTCCACTTTAATCACAACTTAAAAAAAAAAAAGTAGCTCCTTTTTTCTAATATTAAAAGGTGTAACATATTTGTTTTATTCCAAAAATTGAAACCTATATGATAATAATTTATTTTATTTTATTTTTTCAATAATATTCTTTGTTTTATATACTTACTTTTTTTTGTTATATTTTTAACTATTTTTATAAAATAAAACCAATAAAATATTAATAAATAATTTTCACAAACTTGGTTTTTAAAAGTCAAAATTGTTAGCTACATAGGATTTTATTTTCATTTTTTAAAAATTAAACATGATTATCAACCTTTTTTCTTTTTAATTGCCATTGTTTTTTTTATAAAAAAATTTAAATATTAAAAGTATGGAATAGAAAGTTCATTAAAAAAGAGAGAGAGAGAGAGAAGCTTTTATAAAGATGTTGAAGTGCACTAAGTCACAAACCTTACAATTAATTATACCAATCAAATCCAATAACACAATGTTTAACAATTAATATTAATTAATCAATTGCTTCAAATTCTCAACTCATACCATAATCATTGTATTAGTTTTATAATTGGAACATGAAAAGATAGAAGCAAAAATAAATAAATAAATAAAACAAGAAAAAAAAAAGGTGAAACCCCAAAAAGTGGGGTGGCAATTCATATAATACCTTTTTTTTGTGTATAAAAAATTTAAATCCATTTAAATATCTAATTTGAGTTGTATCAATTTGGTAACTATTTTTTTTAAACAAAAAATAAAATCTATAAATGCTACTTCTATTCAATTTTTCTAGCTTTATAGCTTATATATATATAGATAATTATTTTTAATAGTAAAATTACTTAATATATTTATAAATTTAATAAAGTGATTCATGATAAACCTTGATAACAGTCTATGAAGGTCTATCACTTACCAGAAGTGACATTTTACTATATTTAAAAATATTTTAGTTACGTTTTTACATGTGAAAACAACCCATATCTTTTTTTTTTCAAATGTAAAACTTGATATAAAATTTAAATGTAGTTTTGAGAAGGCTGAAAAGCTCGCATAGAAAATTTATGAAAGTATAACTATCAATTAATAGCGGATAATTTAAAATAGATTAAGGGATGAAAATTTAGAATATTTAAATGGATATAATACATATAAAATATTTATTATTTATTATTTTTATATTTTTGAGCACTAGCAATCCGAAAATAAGAATGAATAAAAATGTTTGGAAGTGGGGTTAAGTGGTCCTTTTTCTTTTTCTTTCTCTTTAGTGCTCTAAGATAGGGCTAGCTTGCAACCACACCCATTATTATTATTATTATTATTATTATTATTATTATTATTTATTTTCCTAAATACATCATTTTCATTTCCTTTTTCCAACTCTTCCTATTTTCATCACAAACCCCCTTCAAATTATCCCCTATATTATTATTTCACACCATTAATACTCCCATATTTAACAAACTACACACAATCATATCATACTCTTCACTTTCATGTATTAATTTCCTTTTAGATTCTTCAAAAATGTTTGTTGTCAACGTATTCTTATTCATAATCACGTGTCAAACGAACATCATACAAATCTACTATTCTATTCATATTCATAACATTTTAATCCATGTTGCTGCGTATAATAATTTGATATCTCTTTACTTACTTGTTATTCTTATGTAAGCATGCATTGTCTTTGAACGTCATCACAACATGTTTTAATTCCCATACCAAAGCACGTTTGAGTGAAATGAAGTAAGAAAATTTGAATTTTTAACCTTTTGATTAAAGACATACATTTTACCGATTAAACTATACTCAAGTTAATAAGATTATTAAAGAACTGTTCCAATGATGGAAGAAGATTAAGTAATTATAAAATTAGGAAGGCATCACTTTAGTGAATCTATACTAAGTAAAAAAGATATTATTTTACAACATTATCATATATTATTATTAATATTATTATTTTGAACCACCATATCATATATTATTAAAGTATAGAGAGAGTGTTTGAAAAGTTAAAATTAAATTTTAGAGAGGAAAGAATAATATTTGAGTGGTGTTGTGGGGTATGAGAATGGTGGCTGAAAAGTACAGAAGCTAAAGTAAATAATAATAATAATAAAAAGATTAATAATTTGTTCCATTAATTCCATGAAAGCTGTGTTATAAATTCACCCTTCCAATTCTTCTTCTTCCCCATCATTCATTCTTCAAAATCCCAATCTTCTGTTTTTTTTTTTAATTCTCTTTCAAAATCCACACACATGACGAACCAGAAAGCTTCTCTTCCCAAATCCAAATCACGAATCGGTGTAGCCTTTACAGTCGCTAGAATTGGGGGATTTATGGCTAATATTTCCAAAAGGAAGCTTTTCAAAAGAACCGAAAATGGGGGCAACGGAGGTTTAGGACGAGGCAGAGCCATTGCTTCGTCTGTTGATTTGATGAGAGCTTCTTCTCCCACTCGTCTTAACTCTCCTATTTCTGTTTCTCACTCCCCTTGGATAGTAAGTTTGTGATTTTTGTTTCTTAGAAATCTCGAGTCTTGTTTTTGTTTTGTTTGTTTGATTTTGATTCATATTTGGTATGTTTTGATATACATTGTAGTTTCAACTTCCTTCTGCACTAAACATGTTCGACCAAATCACAACTGCCTGTAAAGGCAAACAAATTGTGATGTTTTTGGATTATGATGGCACTCTTTCCCCTATTGTTGAAGATCCCGATAGAGCATTCATGACAAATGAGGTTAGTGTTCTTGCCCCCACAAACACGAGATAGAAAGAGAGGAAGGTTACGTTCCACACTGATACACTGTTCTTTTTTCTTTTGAAACAGATGAGAGCAGCAGTGAAAAACATAGCAACTTGTTTTCCAACTGCTATAGTCACTGGAAGACGTAGAGATAAGGTTTACGAGTTTGTTGGATTGGGAGAGTTGTTCTATGCAGGGAGCCATGGAATGGACATACAAGGCCCAACAAAAGGCTACAATAATAAATACAAAAAAGTATGAAAAAACTAATCATTTTAATTTATAAATATTTTATAAGTGAATGACATAATAAAAAAAAATTAGAAATTTTGTTTTCCTTTTCTGAAGGGCAATGAAGCAGTGCTTTTCCAACCGGCAAGTGAGCTGCTGCCTATGATTGACCAGGTTTGTTCTTACAAGAAGTCAATCCATAAAGATCATTATTATTATTATTATTATTATTATTATTATTATTTTCTATTTTCTAATTTTCTAATTTTTTTTAAAGGTACATAAAACGTTGTCAGAAATAACAAAGTCCATTAATGGAGCTAAAGTGGAAAACAACAAGTTTTGTATTTCTGTGCATTTTCGCTGTGTCGACGAAAAGGTATTTTTTTTTTCTCTTCAAACCACCAAAAAAAAAGAAAAAGAAAAAGAAATTCCCAATAAAAAAATAATTAATTTTAATTTTGGAATAAAATTGTAGAGATGGGGTGCATTAGCGGAGCAAGTAAAATCGGTGGTTAATCAATATCCTAAATTGATTATGAGTTTAGGAAGAAAGGTATACTTTTCTACTCTTTTTCCTTTTTTTCTTTTTAAATAATTAAACTTCCCTATTTTTCATTACATGAACCAAAATATTTACAAAATTTTAAATTATATTAATTATAGATATTAATACACTCTATCGATATGTATGAGTGATAGAATTTGAAATTTTGTTATATTTTAAAAATATTTTTATTAGTTCTATCATTTACAATAATCTTTTTTATTTTAAATTAATTAATTAACATCAACACCAATAGCTAAAAATAAGTATTTAATAAAAAATTAAGATTAAAAGTATAAATCTTAAAATTTTAAAGAACAAATGGAGACAATAACTAAATTTTAAAGGTAATAACATTTTGAAATCAAGACATTCCATTCAAAATCAAAATGTATGAACTAAAAGGGTAAGATTTTGAAAAAAAGAAAAAAACATAAATTTCATATTAAAATTTATTTTTACATTTTTTTTTCGAAACAAAAAAAACTCTCTTTAAACATATATGGAAAAATCCTAGTATCTAAGATACACGTGCCAACCCTTGTACTTTTTAGACAGCTTTTGTGGGTCTTACTTCAATAAATATACATATATATATATATATATATAGATATATAGATATATAAATAAATATTTAATTTTTTCTGTGTTGAATTTTGTGGCTGACCAAAACGACAAAATAATGAACAGGTACTTGAGATTCGGCCAGCAATTAAATGGGACAAAGGCAAAGCTTTGGAATTTTTGCTTGAGTCATTAGGTAAAATATTAATTAATATAATCTACTCTTTTAATCATCATAAATATTCAATCTACCTTTACAATGTCATCATTTTCCTCCTCCTTTTCAAATTTTAACATAAAATTTAAGGATGAAAAAAAACATACGAAGATCGGATCGAACAAAAAATTAAAAGTATATATGGACTCTGATACTCTTTTTTGATATCTTTTTTTTATAGGGTTTGCAAATTCTAATGATGTTTTACCTGTTTATATCGGAGACGATCGAACCGATGAAGATGCATTTAAGGTATGAAAAATTCAAATTAATATTTCTTTTGTTATAAAATATATGAGATTATATTAATTAAATTGGTGGGGGTAAAATTGGAAAAAGGTTTTGCAGAGTAAAGGATTAGGGTTTGGAATCCTTGTGTCAAAATTCCCCAAGGAAACTTGTGCTTCTTATTCATTGCAAGAACCATCCGAGGTAATTAAATCAATTTTTTACAAAATAAATTGATAATCTCTAAATGTACTTTTACATTTTTGTCCAATGAAAAATTAAAATTAAAATTGTAAAATGTTTTCTCTTTTTTTTTTTTTTTTTTGGTGCAGGTAGAGGAGTTTCTTTGTCGTCTTGTAAATTGGAAAAGATCAATGGGGCATTATTATCCAAATCCACATTATCTGATTAATTAATTAATTAACAAATAGAAAGAAAATTTAAGGAATTTTAAATTCACTCAAAGAGTGAATTTTAATATATTTTTATTTTCCAATCAAATTGTCTTTTTATGTTTAAGTTTTACTTTGTAGCCCCATTGTTAATTATCTCTCTAAATTATTTATGAGAGACTATTAAACACTCTCATAATTAATTTGGTATTACTAGAGAAAATATGTATGTTCTGTTACCTTTAACCTAGCTGCTAGTTATGACTATGGTTTGAGTTTTGCTCTCAAATGTAATGTTCAACGAAAAAGACGACAAATCTATGCATTTCATTTTGTGACATATCTCTCTTTTCTCTCGTAAATATTATTAACATATACACGAACTAGTAAATATGTAATGATGCTAAACGATATTATAAGTAATTCCAATATTTGAATTTATGTTCTTTTGTTTTTAGAACAATATAATGACATATCTCTCTCTTCTCTTTCGTAAATCTAAGACACACCCATTTGTTTTGATGTTTCTCATGAATGGTTTGAACACGAGCGTTTGGATGGTTTGTTATAATTCTCGACTCCGTCCACATTTGTTGAACTTTTTTTTCTTTTTTTAAAAAAGAGAGAATTAGAAAAAGGTTGTAAGGTTGTAGTGCATGCATCTGAGTGATTGGAGACACTCAAACAAAAGCCATAGGGCACACTAGTTTGTGTTTTTTTTTTTTTTTTGTGTGTGTGTGTGTGACATTAAATTATTGAATATGAAAAGAATCATTATTGAATAGGGGAAAACCATGGGAGCACCCCATTTCCAAATCCATATTACCCATAGTTAAACTATTCTTTCACATGTTCTCTGTTTAACCATTGCTTTGTTATTTATTTGTTTGTTTGTTTTTTACTAGAGTTCGAGAATTAATAGGATGTATCGAAAGTCTCTCAACCAGGTCAATACATTCTTAGCACTCTCATCAAACGAGCTTAAATCATATATTAACAGTAAGCAATTAGTACAAAAAGAACTGGAGTTAAGCTCACAAACAAATGTCAAGCTAGAGAAAAGTCAAATGAGAAGTAAAAGAGATTACATGAAGTTACATAAAAGCATAAAGGTTGAGAGAGCATTGGCGGGTGAGTTGAAAATTTTTAAACGATTTGATCTATGAAACCTTGAAGCCAATCAAGTTATATAAGTTATGGTTAATTAAATGACTAACAAGATGGTTAACTGTCGATAGTTCAATCTTTCACCCACTAATGTTAAACGTATAAAAAATTCTTTTACTGTTTAAGCAATTTCCTCCGCAAAAATGTATTTTATTACTGTATGAGAGAGAATGAATGGTAGTAGACACAATGTTTTAAAATGTGTATATGGCCATCAAATTGATGAACTAAGGCATGCAACTATTTAAGGCAGTTAAAAGGCATAAAGGGTTCTTTTTTTTAAAAAAAAGGTTGATCCTCAAAGTGATCAAAGTTTAAACTTATGACTTATGATTGTGATATGGTATCACCTTCAACCATGATTAAAAAAACCCAAAAAGTAACACTTCTCTCTCTCCAAACCCTAGCTTGTTCTTCAATTTTTTGGATAATAATTAATCTCATTAAATTACCTTTTTCTTTTTGAATTAAATCATTTATTAGAGATTTTATAGTATATATCTAAGAGATTGTATAAGATAAGATAATATATATACCCAAACTCATATAGCATTTCAATGAGAGTTTATGGCATCTTTTCTACAGTTAAGAAAAGAGAGAGAATACAAATATATCCATAGGAGAATAATAGGGAAAAAAAAAATACTAAACTCACAAAATTAAGCATGCAACTACATTTTAGAGAATAATGGAATGTTCTAAATCTATTATTTGGCACATCAAATAATTTAAGTTGTCTTCGTATTTTTATTATTTACGAATTTGGTTTTAGAATTTTGAAGAGTGTACTATATAAATTCTCTAGCTCTACATCCACATCTAAATATGTCATATGATATATTTTTCTCTCACAATAAATTGCTCTCTCTCCTCCTCCTTGTGGATATATAGCTAACAGACGGTTAGTGAATCACATAAATTTTTGTGTTGATTCTCTATTATTTACATTTTCTATTTATATCTTTGATTGCAAATTTCTTAATACGATGATGTTTTTTTTTTTTTTTTAATTCGACGTAAATAAATGTTTTTTTTAATCTCCTACCTTTAAAAAGTAAACTACACCAACGGTACAATTCAGCTAAGCTCACCCTACCTATCATTTTTAGTGTTACCTATGAACTATTTATAAGTTTCATTTTT
The DNA here is from genome assembly GCA_037974625.1 of Cucumis cinereus. Classification (NCBI taxonomy): domain Eukaryota; kingdom Viridiplantae; phylum Streptophyta; class Magnoliopsida; order Cucurbitales; family Cucurbitaceae; genus Cucumis; species Cucumis cinereus. Next base: position 8,130,328 of record JBBPDJ010000014.1, read on the forward strand.
AAAGTGATAAAGGACATATTAAAGGAAATTAAGAGGGTGTTTTTTGTGATTGGATGATGGTGGATTTTGATTAATGGGGTTATTTTCAAGGAGTTAGGTGGTGAAAAAGGAAAACCCACTACTTCTTGAGGAAAAAAAAAGGGGGAAATCATTGTTGAAAGTGGAGTTGGATTCCACTTCTCTTCACCTTAAAAAAATTCACATTTTTTTCTTTCTTTTTTCTCTTTTTTTTTTTCTTTATAAATAAAAAAACAAACTTATTAATATCTTCTTTATTATATATATATATATATGAATGGGTTTTACACCAAAACTATATATACACAAACACAACTCAACATCCATCCCTCTCTTAGTTGAATCTTTTCATTTTTCAGACGTGTAAAGATCAAAAGCTTCCCATTTTCCACTTCAAATAATATTTCCAATCCCATCATTGCTCCCCCTCTCTAAACCCTAAAAACTCTCCAATTATTGCCCTAAAAGCATCTCTCTCTTTCTAACCATCTCTCTATTTCTCTCTTTTTTCTTCCTACTCCATTCTCCGTTCTCCACCTTCTAATAATTTCACTCACAGACACCTTATTTATTACTCTTATTATTGTATACCTTCCACAAAAACCCCATGTAAGATTGATCGTTTCTTCTGCATTATGTTATTACTCACTCTATACTCGACGCCAACGTCCAAGAGGGCAGGACAGATGTTTGTTTTGTTATGTTTGTATGGATACAAATATGTACCTGGCTGCAGGAGGGGGGCAGGAGCATTATTATTAGAAAATGGTGGGGGCATTATTATTATTACTATTTTTTTTGTTATAGAGTACTATATCTCTGTGTGGACATTCATTGAGGGATACCCACCAAGTGAAGGGACTATGTCTTTATTTTTTGCATAGCAAAAAGAAAAAAGAAAAGGGGGGGGGGAGGGGTTCTAATAATAATAAGAACAATAACAACAACAATAATAATAGTAGGGTGGCCAAACCCTAGCTGGTCCCTGGGTTGGAGGGTGCCCTATGGATGCCATATATTATTAGATTTTGATTTGCATGTGAACCTGAATATATATATATATGACCTTTCCCAAGGGAACATATGCCTCAGATGTTTGCTTTCTAGGGGTTTTTAACTTTTTACCCACAACATCAAAAGAGACATAACAATAATATATTTGCTTAGTCGTTAAGAAACTCGATAATTGTATCGTACGTGTTTTGTAACGTGATTCTAAATAGTCTTATAAACTAAGGGTTCTTAGTTTAGGAACCAAAAATTAAGAGGTGCCTCACAATATTTTAACTTTAGTTGACATATTATACTAGTATTCCCATTTACTAGAAGCAAAAAGACTAGAAGAAAACGAGAGACCAATAGACCAAAAAACTGAAGTTCTCTAATAACTCTATTCCGTTTGTGAATACTATTACCTTTATGAGTTTCTTTGTTTTATCTATATTTATAGGATTTATAGGGAGATAGATAGAGATAATAATAATATGGTACTTTAGCTTAATTTCTAAGCACTGATTATTAATGTGATGACCCAAAAAAGAGAGAGATATTAGTATATTATATATATGTATATATATATATATTTATAATGAATGAATGGGCAGCATGGAGACAGAATTATTAGCTAACAATTCATTGAACAATGGTTTTCGATAGATCATTGGAGAAGAATCTCTTTAATCTTAAATTAATTAGTTTTTTAGTGTATTCTTAACTTAATCATTATGATTTCTTATCATGATTTTCTGGAAAAAATAAACATATTAAAAATGAGAAGAGTTGACGTGGCAATTTATTGGCCCTTCATATTGATTCAAAAACCTCAAATTGAAGATAAATCTCTCTTGAGTTTGTGGAGTTTCAAGTTAATATATTTATACACATATATATTTGGAACATAATTCTTATTTGTATAATTGGAACCACTAATTTAATTATCGGATCACCACAATCAAACCATCCAAGTATTTTTAGAGATAAAAAGTTTAAAAAGTGTAATTTATTTGATAATTGTTACGGATAATTTTAGATCAAAAAGATAAATCTAAAAATAAGAGATCAAAAGAAATTGGATCGAAGCGAATAATAAAAATAGATGTATTGAGCTAAGGGAAGACAGTTAACTAAGCTGTGTCCATCATGCTCTATTTCAGCAGGTCCACATAATATTTGATTTAGCTATCTGATAACCTAATACTTGAAGACGGAAGAAAAAAACGAACGTCAAACCATACTGTAAATATATCATAGTAATTTCAAGAGAAACAAACTTAAATGCTATTCTCAAACTCTCAAACTCTTTCACTATTTGACTTAATCATCAAAATTTGTGCGACAATGATAACACTGTTTTCTCTATTATAATTTTCACGTATATCAAAGAAACACTTGAATTTCTAGTCAAACCCTAAAATTCTAAGTTCATATCAAATAGACCAATTTAATTAGTAGTTTTTGAAAGTTTCGAAAATTTCTAGACAGGGTTAATTAGATGCAAAGTTATAAAGTTGCAAGAGTTCTGTTTAAAGTTTGGTGGCCAAATAGACATATATTAAGATTATATCACATATTTTGAGAGAATAATTTTGTTTTTGTATTGGAGAAATTAGAACCTTAATTGTTATTAATAAGCTATAAACATTATTAACTAAAACCCTAATTTCTAGAAACCAAAGAAAGAATACAACTTTTAATTTTCCAATCATGAAAATACCGTACTTGCCACTATCTCTATGCATTCCCGGAATAAAATAAAAGTTATTCCCAACTTTTTAACAAAAATAAATACCTTCATGAAAACCAATAAATAAATAAATAAATAAATAAAATAAAAAATAATAATAATAATAAAACAATTATGAGTCTTCTCTTTATAAATTTTGTTAATATATTTCCATAATCTCTTTTCTGATATGAAATTTAGCTTTAATTACAAATTTGATACATAAATTTTGTGTTTTATATGAAATTTAAACTCTTAAATTTGTGTCCAATAAACCTCTAATTTTTTTAAAATTATTTTATGAAAGTTTTGTTTTTATAATTGTTTTTAAAAATATGTCTGACATTTACATAATATTTTATAATAGTTTTATAGATATTTTTATCAACATTGCTTTCTTTTGTAGGCTTTGGTCTTTTGACCTGACATGAATCAAACCTGTAACAAATTGACCGTCATTTTCTTGGTTGCCAAACCTAGGTTAAAATTAAATATATATTTTTTCTCTAAACTATTTTGTTTTTGGCTTATGAAATTAAGTATATCTTTTTAAGAGGGTTTTTTTCAAAAAGAAAAATAAAATAAAAATAAAAACCCTATTTACACTTTGTAGGAAAAAAAACACTAAAAAACATAAATTTATTCCACTTGATTTTTCTACGAAGTGTGAATATTTTATAGTTTACTGTTTTTAACAATTTTCCCTAAAAATATATGATAAAATACCAAAATAATATTTTAATCTAAAATTTATCTAGTGGGGTGGAAATCTTATTTATTTATTTTTTTTTTGAAAGAAATAAGTTTAGAATTTGATGAATTAGTCTTTGTATTAGAGTGTATGAGTTTAAACTTTTTGGAATTGGTAGTAGGAAGATAATATATATATTGAGCTAATGGATTGCTAAAAATTTGATTTTGGTTTATTTTTGAATTTCTCATTGATGTAAATAAATAATAATAATAAAAAAGAGTATGGAATAGGTCTATTTTTCTTTTTATTTTTTTAGTATTGAGGTATTTTTTTATATATATATTTAATAGTGTTTTTAAAGGTTGGATAATATATGGATGGATGGACCAAGTCCGATCCACTATAAATAACCCAATAAAAAAGATGGCCCATATTAGAGGGCAATTGGGTCAATTACATGACAAAAGCCATCAACCTTTTTTTTTTTTTTTTTTTTTAATTTTTTTAACCATCTCTCCCAATTCAAAGTATTTTTATTACCGCCGTTTCGGTTTCGTATTCATTTAGATTTTAGTTTTCCATTCTTGAAAAATTATTGGCGACTATAAACAAATTTCACTTAGCCTTATTTTTAGTACAACAATTGATCGGATGATAGATCAAACTTTTCACCTATAGGATGGAATGTCATGTCATGTCACTTAATGCTAAACTTATCAAAATATATATCTATATATATATATAAAAGAACTCTAACCAAAATTACCAAAATTTTAAAACATAATAAGTAAATAAACAACTAAGGTACTTGACCCAATTGTTAAAACTTAAAATAAATTGTCAAATTAAGTAGACTTAGGTTCAATACCTCACTTTATTTTCAAATATAGCAACATCCCATCTATTAAAACAATGAAAATAAGAGCAAAAAAAAGGTCAGGGATTCAAATCTTTTACCCTAATTTGTACTTTAAAAAACCTGTTCAAATAAAACGATAATTATTTTTATTTTTATTTTTTAAAATAAAGATAACCATTTTTTAACAACAAACACAAAGTAGGTAGAAGCATTAAACATTTCAACCATGTTACAAATACTAAAAAATTGAATTAAATTTTCTAAAAGTAAAATAACGATTCACTCCTAATTTTCATTAAGAAATTCAAAACTGACTTTGAATGTTATTATAAGCATCTTATACATACATACATACATAGACATACATACATGCAAATTATTTACCCTACATAGAAAACAACCATACATTAAAGCAACCAACTAATCGAGATAAATAATTTGGTTTTTTTTTTCTTTTGAAAATTTAATCACTAAATTCAAACTTTTTTCAAAATAAAAACAAAAGTTGAAAGTACAGTTATAAAAACAATTGGTTAAGAAACCTATGTTTAGAAAAGAAATAATTTAGTAATTTGAAGTTTAGTTCGTAATAATTTAATCCTCAAATTTTAAGATGAAACAAAATTTAGTGTTATATACATCAAGTTTTGCAATAATTTAATCCTACCGTCAAATTAAGTATAATTTTTTAATATATTAGGACGACTTAATTTGATATATAATAAGTCTGCTAATATATATGTGTAAGAAAAGTTTATTAAATCTTAATTATATTTATCAAGATATAATATATAGAATAAATCATCACAGATCATACATATGTAAATAGACTGGTTTTTTTTTTAATTATTAAAATTCAAAGACCAAAATTATTTGTTAACCTGAAATTATTTGGTGGGGAAATTTATACTTAAGAATATTAATGATGATTTAAAGAGAAAGAAAAAAGAAATTAGTCATCATATGCACGCTATACTCATCAGTCTTACATTTTTTGTTTTTCAAATTTTCAGAAGCACAAAAGAAGAAGATGAATCATACAAACAAAATACAAAAACACAAACCCTAAAAAATATTGATTAACAGAGAGAAATTCGGATAAAAAAAATAAAAAAATAAAAAAAAAAAAGAGGATAAAAACTGCCCTTACATCGAACGAAAGGAAAGAGAGGGATGATATGGATCGCCATTGACATTGTTAAATTATGAGAGATATCAAATTGATGCCAAAATGCCAACTTACTTTTTCCTCTTTTTTGGACGACATGTTGTACCGCATTGTGTCATTGGCGTTCACTTTGACAATCTTGCGACAATATCCGTGAATTTTTACCCAACGTGTTGACCGTGAAGCTACAAATGACAACAAATTTGACATTCCGACGATTTGACAGTCGTCCTATCGTTTCGGCGGGAAGATCCATCTTCAATGTCAAGGAAGTTCGGAGCTTGGTCTTGTTGTTTTTCATCCGCCGTTGCAGCATCTTGGGGAACGCCGATTTGGCACGAAAAGACAATGCGACATTTCGATGGGAGCCATGTTGTTGATGAATGAGAGGGAATTTAGTTGTGGCGAGTTGGTATTTTCGGAAGGAGAGGGAGGCACGTGAGGGAGATTTGAAGGAGATGGAGCCGGCGGAGTTAGGGTTAAGAATGTCAAGGTCGATACGGAAATTGCGTGTGGAGGGGGTGAGTTTGAATCTGTTAAGCTCAAAGACAGGGGGTTTGGGAAGGGTGAGAAGAGGAGGGAGGAGGAGGGCTAGAATGATGATGAGGAAGAGAACGATGAAGATAGGCAGGAAGATACGAAAGCAACAGGAGCGACGACGAGAGGAGGTGGTGATGGAGGGGTTACGATGGCGTTCGACAATGAGGGCGTTTTCAGGGGGAGGGATACGGTAGATTTGGTCTTTAGGGATTTGGACAACGTAAGTACCAGAAGAGAATAAGAAAGAAGGGTCGGGCGGAGGAGGAGGAGAGTGAACCCGCTCCGGCTCCGACTCCGCCATGGAGAGAAGAGGGGAAGGAGGGGTGGGAAAGAAGAAGGAGAAGGAGAAGAAGAAGAAGAAAAAGAAAAGGAAAGAGAATTGGGGAATGAAGAGTAAATGTTTAGGGATTTGCATGCATTTGCATGGAGAGAGAGGAGGAGGAGGAAAGAAGGAAGGGAATTGGGTGGTGGTTTCTTCAAACCAAATCCGAATTCTAAGCGATTTCTTTTTTCTTTTTCTTACAATTCATTAGGTTTAATATTAGAGAGTGGGGGTTGGGTTTTGGTTTTACTTGGTCAACTTTTCCCCCTCTCTTCTTTCCTTTCATACCCTCATAAAACATATATGTATGACCTTCTTGTTATTAATACTTGTACAGCCCCCAACACTCATTTTTTTTTACTATTAAAAGTTGTTGAACCTAATCCTAACTACTACCCTATTTTAAGATAAGCTTGAATATTTGTCACATTAACATTTTTTCTTTTTATATGATTGGAAGTTACAAAATTTTATCCACATATCCATTCACTTCAAATGTATATTATTATTATCAATATATTGTTCGTGAAAAATAAAATCACACTATCTTTTATTTTTATTATTATTTTGGGTATAACGTAATTTTGGAGATTCAAATCTCAAATAGAAATAACACACCATGTGGCCAAATTAATTTACCCGTTTTAAGGGTTGGTTTGAATTGGCTTAAATTTTCTTCTTTTTTTTTTTTTAAATATAATTGCATTTAAATTCTTTTGATAAAAAAGTTATTTTGGTGGTTGTCGTAACATTTTGACTTTTTCTAATCTGACTTATTTTTAATTTAAACACCTAAAAATGTATTTCAAATAATAAAGGGTAAAATTGTGCAAATATTTTCAAAAAAAAAAAATATTATAAAAATGTTGCATATAGGAAGCTGAGTTTTGTTTTATATTAAATTTGTTTGTGGGGTAAAGACAAAATTACATAACGGCTTTGTTAATAAAACACAATATTAAAACTTTGAACAAATTAAGTTGAAAACATTAAATAATTTAATTTATTTCTCTGTCCTCTTTCACATGTTTAATGTTGCATCTCTCATCACTTTTGTATTCAAAGAATCAAAATTTAATCTTTTTTTATAAAATATATATATATGTAATATTTATAATAATACCAACATCATTTATTTAATAATAATAATAATAATCCAATAGGCATCACACTCAAAGTAGTTGAGCAAAAATAATTAATATAGATAGATTAGGAATATTTTTCTTTTCCGAGTAATTTGCCAACTCTGACATTGTCTCTATTATTTCGACTTTAATTAATTATTATTTATTTTCCCATTCAACTTCCCATGAGAAAGGCACAATTTTTCCACACTTAATAAATATCACTTACCCGTTCTCAATTCTTCAAATAAATTTACCCCAATTCTTTTTTCTAAAATTCTTTTCCACCATTTTTTAAATTTAGTATTAAAATTCAATTATAAAAGCATGTAGCTTATGAATTTTAATTATTATTATTAAAGTTACAACCACATGGCCCAAATTCAATTTTCCACTTGTACATTTATCTCAATCAATTTAAATCTATTAGCAATACCCCATATTATTGGATATCTGTATATACTCGAGATCACCAATTAACTAATTTAACCATTATTAAACATTTAATATTATTTTATTTGTTTTGGTCAACTGGCCAAAAAGATTATGGTATCAGATGGTGTGGCTTCATTATTAATAATAATAATAAACATTATTATTATTATTATTAAGAAACAGGTGTGTTTGATAACGTTCCCTGTTTCTTATTCCCAAAATTTGAGAAACGTTTCTATAATTGTTAGAAATTTGTGGAAACAAAAAAAAATGGCTTCTCCTGTTCCGTTTCTCTTTTTTCTTCCTTTTCTTCCTTTTCTTCCTCTTCTTCCTCTTTTTCCTCTACAAACATCACTCAAAATATTTCTTCCTCTCAACCTAGGATATACAAGTAACTTTTTTCCTTCAAATCTTCTTATTACTTTTAAGTACTCATAATA